>RJWJ010018457.1:0-31575 GCA_004363605.1 Indri indri | reverse complement strand
GGGGAGGGGGAGGGGGAGGAGGGGATGGATATATGCATACACAAAGAGTGCAATGCGCACCATCCGAGAGATGGACACACTTGAAACTGGGACTTGGGGGGAAGGGGGGCAAGGGCAACATACGTAACCTAAACATCTGTACCCCTACAATAACAAACAATAAAAAATAAATAAATAAATAAAAAATCCAAGCTGCTGTGTTTGAATTCAAATGGCAAATAATTTATGAAGAAGACCCCAAAGGCAATCATAGCAACAACAAAAATAAATAAATGGGACCTAATCAAATTAAAAAGCTTCTGCATAGCCAAGGAAACTGTCACAAAAGCAAACAGACAACTTACAGAATGGGAGAAAATATTCGCATGCTACACATCCGAAAAAGGGCTGATAACTGGAATCTATACAGAACTCAGGAAAAACAGCAAGAAAAAATCAACCCCATTAAAAAGTGGGCAAAGGACATGAACAGAAATTTTTCAAAAGAAGATAGGCTAATGGCCAACAAACATATGAAAAAATGCTCAACACCCCCGCTGCCTCAGCTCACTCCTATCCTCTGCAGCATCACTTGTACCCTCTGTTCAAAGGATAGAGCCAGCTCTGTCTCTCCCCGCTCCAGGGGCCGCCGTTTGTCGGGTCTGGCACCCAGTGTTGCCTCCTCCTCCTCTGCAAGTAGTAGGATCATCCAGTAGGCCTTGCTATTCCTTGTGTAGTGAGGCCAGCTCCTGCGGGCAGAGTCAGGGCTACTGATGCCCCCTCAGCCCCACCAGATTCCTCACCACGGCTGGGATGGGTTGGTAGCTGCGGCAGGTCGCCAAGTGTGGTTTTCCGGGTGCGGGGAGCTGCCACAGGCTGTTCTCTAGATCAGGCCACGGACCCAGTGTGGAACGAGGTTTCTTGAAGGCAAAGAGTGTGCCCATCTTCTTTCGCAGTGTACGGGGGCACAGGAGTGGCACCCCCCTCAGCGGCTGGGTCCACCTCGGGGGCCCAGAGGCAATCCTGCTGGATCAGCCTTTTGGAGAAGAATTCCTCCACGCTCTAGTCCACGTGGACACTGAGTCCATTCCCTTCTTGCGGCAAGGCTGGGAGCACCTGCAGACCCCCCGGCGGCGGGCGGTGGTGGTGCTGGCGGCGCAGCCGCACGGCCCGGGTAAGATGGTTCAGTGGCTGTCCCGCGGGTGGCGGGTCCATGCGAGGCAGCGGGCCGGCTGGGGGCCCGCGGGCAGCAGGGCTCGGAGAACTGCATGCGGACAGCCCCGCCTGCGGCTCCGCATCTTCCCCCAGAGCCGCCAGCTCGGGCTCGGGTTCCTCAGCAGCACTGTGAATGGATGAGGCGGGCGAAGACCGTGGCTGGGTTCAGGCCATTTCCGAGGACTGTCATCCTTCTCCTCCTTCTGTTCCTCCTCCTCTTTCTCTTCCTTCTTCTCCGGGAAGAAGAGACCTTCCAATTCCCCAGGACCAAGGGGGCTGGGCTCACCTCCATCCGGTGTGGGTAGGGCAGAGTGCATCACCACTGTTGCCTGCTGAGCCAGACTCCATCAGCCGGTCGGGGCTGCACGCAGACCTGCCAAAGCCTGAGCCACAGTGCTCCCTGACAAGGTCCCTGTGACTGACAGCCACATATCCCTGAGCCTAGTGAAGGCACTTTGCAGCAGCTGTTCCAGCAGGAGCTCTGGGAAGACCCTTGAGCACACCAGAACACCCTCTAGCTGCTCCCTCCAGCCAGATCCCTGCAGTATCTGTGAGCAGAGGCTCCTTGTTGTGTTCAGTGTGGCCTGAGTGAAGTCCTGCCTCAGGAGACCCTCCAGCTTCTGCTGAAGCTGCCAGTGATGGAGTGGGGAGCTCCCAGCCTCATATAGAATGGGGAGAATATTGAGAGAGAAGTTGGCATTTTGGATGGCATCCTCTGCCTGGTGCACAGTGGCTTCACCCTGGGTCCCAGCCCCACAGCCCAGCAGCTCCACGTGCTTTTGCACCATCTGACATAGTTTGTTCACTTCCTGCTCAGAGGGGTTTAAAACCAGACTCAGTGGCTGAAGGTGGGACAGGCGGTCAAAAGAGGCAGGGTCCGCGAGGTTGTTCCTCAAGAGACAGGCTTGGATCTGATGGACTGCATTTGCTGTCAGTTCCGGGCAACTGGGCTGCACCTGGGCCACGTTGTTGAGTGGCAGAAGCATGGTCTTCAGGCTATGGTTGTGCTCCAGCGCCTGCACCACATCCAGCAGGCCCAGAGCAGAAGTATTATTCTAGTTCCAGACCACAGACTTCATTTGAAGAGAATGATGCAAAAATAATCTTTGGTGCTTCTTTGGAAACCTGACTATGTGATAGTGTTTTGACTTCAAGTCTGCAAAAGTCCAGAAGCCTCGGTAATCTGAAGAAAGAGCAATCAGATGGGGAAAAGGAGTCTATTCAGAAGCCTTCAGAGGATAAACCTCCAGCAGAAAGCAGCCCATTTGGGAGCCTCCCTCCTAAAGCTCCAGGACGCAATGCCTCCATGGATGACAATCCCTTCATGAAGATTGTACTCAAAAAAAAAAAAAAAAAAAAACTCCACTGCAGGCTCAGGGCCCACAGGTCCACCTGGTTTTACACTATACCTTTACCATTAATTGGGTCAAACCACCCACTCAGCCTATTGGCTTTGATTTGGAAATTGAGAAAAGAATCCAGGATCGAGAGTCAAAGGAGAAATCAGATGATGAACACTGAATTTCATTCCAGACCTTGCCCTACTAAGATCTTGGAAGATGTTGTGGGTGTTCCTGAAAAAAAGGTACTTCCAATCACTGTCCCCAAGTCACCAGCCTTCGCATTGAAGAATAGAATCCAAATACCCACCAAAGGAGATGAGGAAGAGGTTGAACTGGTAGTGATAGGAGCTCAATCTGTACCACATTATGGGGTGCCTTTTAAGGCCCAAATCGTAGAGGCAAGAACTGTGGAGATGTGCCCTTTCTCCTTTGATTCTCGAGACAAAGAATGTCAGTTACAGAAGGAGAAGAAAATGAAAGAACTGCAGAATGGGGAGGTGCCCAAGTTCAAGGCACTTCCCTTGCCTCATTTTGATACCATTAACCTGCCAGATAAGAAGGTAAAGAATGTGACCCAGAGTGAGCCTTTCTGCTTGGAGACTGACAAAAGAGGTGCTCTGAAGGCTCAGATTTGGAAGCACCAGCTGGAGGAAGAACTGAAATAGTAGAAAGAAGCAGCTTGCTTCAAGGCTTGTCCAAACACCGTCATCTCCCAGGAACCCTTTGTTCCCAAGAAAGAGAAAAAATCAGTTACTGAGGGCCTTTCTGGTTCTCTAGTTCAGGAACCTTTTCAGCTGGCTACTGAGAAAAAAGCCAAGGAGTGGCAGGAGCTGGAGAAGAGAATGGCTGATGTTGAAGCCCAGAAAGCCCAGCAGTTGGAGGAGGCCAGGCAGCAAGAGGAAGAGCAGAAGAAAGAGGAGCTAGCTAGGCTATGGAAAGAACTGGTGCATAAGGCAAATCCAATATGAAAGTACCAGGGTGTGGAGGTAAAGTTAAGTGACCAGCCTCTGATTGTGCCTGTATCTCCCAAGTTCTCCACTCAATTTCACTGCCAAACTCAGCTGTGAGCTGCAGACAGCACCTGGCAACAGGAGTTGCTCTTACATCAAACCAGGAGCCGTCTTTGTCACTGGGCATGGAGAGAACCCATTTCTCCAGACTTTCACCTACCCGTGCCCAAGAGAGCATACTTGACAACCATGGACTCCACTGTTACTGAGAATTATTTTCTTACATTATTGAAGCTAATCATGAGACTCAACTCATGTATGTCTCGATTAGACTCCACATAGTTATTTCCTTTTAAGCTATCATTTGGCATTTAATATGGGTCTTAACTCTGACTAGAATTTAAAGTCTCAAATGTCAACACAGTGTAATCTCTGTTTCCCCTTATCCCCCTCCCTTTTATAACATTTTAACTAGAAAATACAGATAGTTAAATCCTGAAAAACCAAAAAACAAATTCTGGTTCAACACCGGCTTGAGACAGTGTGAGAGGAGGTACAAAATGACTGTAGAGACCTTCCGCATTACTGGACAATACACAGGTTGTGGCCTGAGAAAACTGAAGAATGTAATCAATTGTGGCACTTTAATTTAGAAGAGATTAAGGATCTTTTGCCAGAAATGAAGACCTACTGGCCTGATGTAATTTATTCGTCTCCTAATCGCAGCCAGTTCTGGAAGCACGAATGGGAAAAGCATGGGACCTGTGCCACGCAGGTGGAGGCTCTCAACTCCCAGAAAAAGTATTGTGGCAAGAGTCTGGGTGTGTACCAAAAGCTGGACCTCAGCAGTATGCTCCTGAAGTTGGGGATAACACCATCCATCAATTACTACCAGGTTGGAGGTTTTAAAGATGCACTTACCAGAGTATACAGAGTGGTACCTAAACTCCAGTGCCTTCCACCCAGACAGGTTGAGGCAGTGCAGAAGATCGGTCAGCTAGAGCTGTGCCTCACTAAGCAGGACCAGAAGCTGCACAACTGCACCGAGCCGGGTGAGTGGTCGGCCTTGGGAGTTCTCCTCCCAAGCAGGAGCCCTGGGTGATGGGGACAGCTGCCAAGGACCAGGGGCTGTGGGTCTGTAAAGACGGCCACGTCTTTTACCCCCCACCTAAAAAGATCAAGCACCGATGGCAAATATTGGAAATATTCTGTGTTTTAAAATACAAGATAAATTCACAAACCACTGCTTTCTGAATGCTCCAAAGTTGAGTCTCCTGTTTATAACTCTTGCATTAGCAGCAAGCCTTTTTGTTGTTTTGCGTTTTTCCTTTAATGCCATGAATCGAGTTTTGTAGTTTATGTAGAAATGGGACGGACATGCAGCCCATGGAGAGGAAGGCATTCTCCCATACCTGGCGGCTGCTTTGTATTTATGACAGAACTTGCAGGTTTCTTCTTCGTCATTACAGAGCTCTTTAGCATCTTTAGAAGGCCAGGCAGGCACCGTGGAGTTGGTACCAATTCAGGAAACTTTCTTGCTTGAGTTTTCCTCTCAGAGCCTGTCGCCTACCTGGGGTAGGGGTCTCCACAGGACATGAGCTCTGCTCACAGCGGGAGCCGGGCAGTGGCCGGGGTGTATCTAGCTCAAGGTTGGGGTCTCTTCCACATGGGCAGAGACCCAGGACACGGTCCCCTCACCAGCTTCTCCCTTGTGGACGGTCTGGAGTGGGCAAAAGCCTGTCCTTGGAGGAGGACGTGTCCCCTCGTGCTCCGAGGGGATTCAGGTCGTATTCACAGAGCAGCCAACCAGCTGTCCCCGTCCCCTCAGCGCATGCTTCTGGCTTGCTATTCCTTGAAAACTTAACACCGTAGGCTGGTTTATCTCAGGCCTCACTTTCTTTTTATCAGGAGGCAGCCAGAGCAGGCCACTGACGTGTGTTTAGAAATTTACATGTAGTCCCAAGTGCCATGTGCCATCCTCAGACGGTGCGTCCTAGAACTGCCAGACGCACTTTCCTTCTGGATGCACTAGAATGTGGCTCTCATGTCAGTGGACACTGTGCCAGTGACCCTGAGCTGCTGTGAAGGGATTTCACCTGTGCAGTGGGGTGTTCCCTGTGCCCTTATTAAAACTACCTTTTATTCTCTTCAAAAAAAGAAAAGAAAAGAAAAAAGGTCAGCAGTGATCCGAATCCCATCCACTCCCAGTTCCTCCATAGATCTGGTGTCCTCACTCTACAGGGGTCCAATCACGTGGACCCAGAACCCCATGGTGACCGGGACCTCAGTCCTCGGCGTTAAGTTCGAGGGCAGAGTGGTGATTGCCACAGACATGCTGGGCTCCTACGGCCCCTTGGCTCATTTCTGCAACATCTCTCACATTACGCGAGTCAATGACAGTACCAGGCTGGGTGCTTCCAGAGACTATGCTGATTTCCAGTATTTGAAGCAAGTTCTCAGCCAGATGGTGATTGATGAGGGAGTGTTGGGAGATGGACACAGTTATAGCCCTAAAGCTATTAATTAATGGCTGACCAGGCCCATGTGCAGCCGCCGCTTGAAGATGAACCCTCTGTGGAACACCATGGTCATTGGAGGCTATGCTGATGAAGAGAGCTTCCTTGGTTATGTGTACATGCTTGGTGTACTCTGTGAAGCCCCTTTGTTGGCCACTGGTTATGGTGCATACTTGGCTCAGCCTCTGCTGTGAGAAGTTCTGGAGAAGCAGCCAGTGCTGAGCCAGACTGAGGCCCGCAAGCTAGTAGAATGCTGCATGTGAGTGCTGTACTACTGAGATGCCCCTTCTTACAACCGGTTTCAAATTGCCACCGTAACCGAAAAAGATGTTGAAATAGAGGGACCACTGTCTTCAGAGACCAACTGGGTTATTGCCCACATGATCAGTGGCTTTGAATGAAATACAGATGCATTCTCCAGAACTAAAGTTAAAACTCATCCTTTTAACTTTGTACTTGGCTGGTTCAAAGGTAGTCTTTTCTTTTGTATATTAAATAAATCCTTCAAAATGCTAAAAAAAATCAATGAAACCAAAAATTTATTGAAAATATCAATAAAATTGATACCCCCAGTAATACTTATAAAAAGAGAGAGAGGGAGAGGGAAAGAAGGAAGACACAAATTATCAATATCATAAATAAAATGGGGAACATTCCTACAGATGCTATAGACAATAAAAGCAAAATAAGGGAATCATATGAGCAAATATCTATTTACGTATATTTGACAACTTAGATAAAATGAACCAATTGCTTTAAAACCACAAGCTAACAAAACTTATCAAATGCGAAATATACAATCTAAATAGCATACTAATAGCTACTAAAGAAATTAAATCTGTAATTTAAAAACTTCCAAAAAAGAAATCTATACTCCCAGATGGAACAAACACTTATAGAACACACAACATCCAATTTTCACAATCTCTTCCCATAATTAGAAGAGGAGAGAACATTTGCCATTTTATAAGGCCGTCATGACTATAATACCAAAGTGAGACAAAATAACTAAAAGAAAAGTACAGACCAATATTCCTCATGAATGCAAAGTTTTTCAACAAAATATTAGCAAACAAAGAAATATGTAAAAAAAAGTTATAGCCAAATATAATCTGTCCTGAAATTTCAAGGGTTGCTCAATATTCAATAATCAATGAATATAACCCATTATATTAACAGTATAAAGAAAAAATACATAATGTTACTAATAGGTGAAGAAGAAGCATTTGACATAATCCAATATATGTTTATGATAAACACTTCCTCAACTGATAAAGGACATCTATAAAACAAACCTATGGCTAGTATAATATTTAGTAGTAAAAGATTGAATGTTTTCCCCTTAAGATTGGGAACAAGGCAAGAATGCCTGTTTTCACCACTCTTATTCAATATCATACTGGAAGACTTAGTGCAATAAAGGAAGAAAAAGAACTAAAAGCTATACAGATTGGAAAGAAAGAAATAAAATCATTTCTATTTTATTTGACATGATTACCTATGTAGAAAATCATAAGGAATCTACAAAAAACTCTTAGAACAAATAAGTGAGTTCATCAAAGTCAACATATACAACATAAAAACACAAAAATCCACCATATTTCTTCTATATTCTAGCAATGAACATTTGGAGACCAAATTTTTTTTAAAAAATATCATGTACAATAAAATTTTAAAAGCCCAAAATACTTAGGTATAGACCTAGCAAAACATGTACAGGATTTGCATGCTGAAAATTATAAAACATTGATTAAAAAAAGACAACCTAAATAAATGGAGAGATAAACTACATTTATGGATTGGAAGACTCAACATAATAACAATGTCAATTTTCCCAAAATTGTTCTATAGATTTAATGAAATTCAAATCAAAATCCCAGCAGGATTTTTTGCAGATACAGTCAAGCTAATTCTAAAACGCATGTGGAAAGGAGTTCTATTTCTTACTGATTGAGCCTTGGGAGGTTGTGTGTTTCCAGGAATTTGTCCATTTCCTCAATGTTTTCAAGTTTATGCATATAGAGATTTTTATAGTATTAACAGATGATATTTTGTATTTTTGTGGTATCAGTTGTAATATCTTCTTTTTCATTTCTGATTGAACTTATTTGGGTCCTTTCTTTTTTATTTCTGGTTAATCTAGCAAAAAGTCAATCAATTTTTTTATCTTTTCAAAGAACCAATTTTTTGTTTCATTAACCTTCTGTATTTTTGTTTTGTTTTCAAATTCATTTAGTTCTGCTCTGACGTTAGTTATTTATTTTCTTCTTCTGGCTTCAAGTTTGGTTTGCTCTTCCTTTTCTAGTTCCTTCAGGCAATCCATTAGATTTTGTATTTGTGATCTGTTTTTTTGATGTAGGCATTTAAGGCTGTGAATTTTCCCCTTAGGACTGCTTTTGCAGTCCTATGAAACCCACAGATTTGATAACTTATCTTCCCTTTGTCACTTAGTTTGAAAAATCTTTTGATTTCTGTCTCGATTTCCTCCTTGACCCAATAATCATTCAGCAGTAGGTTATTTAATTTCTTTGTGTAGAATTGAGTGTTTCTGTTGGAGTTGATTTCTAATTTTACTCTACTGTGATCTGAGAAGATGTATAATTTCTAGTATAATTTCTAGTTTTTTAAATTTGTGGAGACATGTTTTGTGGCCTAATATGTGATCAGTCTTGGAGAATGTTCCACGTGCTGATGAGAAGAATGTATATTCAGTAGTTTTGGGGTAGAATGTTCTTTAAATGTCTTGTTAGGCTCATTTGCTCTAGAGTCTCATTTAAATCCAGTGTTTCTTTGTTAGCTTCTGCACAGCCAAGGAAACAAATAATAGAGCAAAAAGGCAACCAACAGAATGGGAGAAAATATTTGCATGTACATCCAATAAAGGACTAATAACCAGAATCTACAAAGAACTCAAGCAAATCAGCAAGAATAACAATCAAATAACCCCATTAAAAAGTGGACAAAAGACATGAACAGAAGCTTTTCAAAAGAAGATAGACTAATGGCCAATAAACATATGAAAAAAATACTCAACATCACTAATTATCAGGGACATGCAAATCAAAGCCACATGAGATATCACCTAACTCCAGTGAGAATGGCTTTTGTCAAAAGGTCCCAAAACAATAGATGCTGGTGTAGATGCAGAGAGAAAGGAACACTTGTACACTGTTGGTGGGACTGCAAACTAGTACAACCTCTATGGAAAATAGTATGGAGATTCCTCAAAGAACTAAAAGTAGACCTACCATTTGATCCAGCAATCCCACAATTGGGTATTTACCCAAAGGAAAAAAAGTCATTTTATCGAAAAGACACTTGTACTCAAATGTTTATTACAGCACAATTCAAAATCACAAAGATGTGGAATCAACCCAAGTGCCCATCAATTCATGAGTGGATTAAGAAAATATGGTATATGTATACAATGGAATACTACTGAATTATAAAAAACGACGGTGATCTAGCACCTCTTATATTTTCCTGGATAGAGCTTGAGCCCATCCTCCGAAGTGAGGTATCACAAGACTGGAAGAATGGGCACCACATGTACTCGCCATCAAATTGGCACTGACTGATCAACACTAAGGTGCTCCCACAGTAGTAATATTCTTTGGGGGTTAGGGGGTTGGGGGGGTGGGTAAACTCACAACTAATGGATACAGTGAGCATCGTGGGGGGGGGGGAGGGCACACTTCAAATCATGGTTTCAATGTGGCAAAGCCATAACATGTAACCAAAATGTTTGTACCCCCATAATATCCTGAAATTAAAGAAAGAAAGGTAGAAAGAAAAGAAAAGAAAAGAAAATGTGGTATATGCATACCATGCAGTACTACTCAGCCATAAAAATGAATTAATACCTTTTGCAACAATCTGGGTGGATCTGAGGACCATCCTCCTAAATGAAGTAATGCAAGAATGGAAAAGCAAACACCACATATACTCGCTATTAAATTGGAACTAACCGATTAGCACTCATGTGCACAAATGAAAGTAAAACTCAGTGGAAATTAAGCAGGTGGGAGGGGGGAGGAGGGGATGGGTGAATCATACCTAATGGGTACAATGTACACTATCTTGGTGATGGGCACACTTATAACTTTGACTCAAGCAGTATGAAAGCAATCCATGTAACCAAAGCATTTGCAGCACATAATATTCTGAAATAAAAAAAAATGTATATGAAAAGAAAAAGGAACTAGAATAGCTAAAACAATTTTAAAAGAATAATGTTGAGAACTTATACTACCTAATTTTGCAACCTACTACCTGTATATAGCTACAGTACTAAACACAGTGTGGTGTTGGTAGAGGAATAGACATATAGATCAATGAAACAGAATCCCATCTAGAAAATTACCTACACAAATAAGTTCAATTGATTTTTTTTTTTGAGACAGGGTCTTACTCTGTCACCAGGGCTAGAGTGCAGTGGCATCATCATAGCTCACTGCAACCTCAAATTCCTAGGATCAAGCAATCCTCCTGCCTCAGCCTCCCAAGTAGCTGGGACTACACCAACATGCCAGCACGCCTGGCTAATTTTTCTATTTTTTCTAGAGACGGGGTCTCGCTCTTGCTCAGGCTGGTCTCAAACTCCTAGATTCAAGAAATCCACCCACTTCGGCCTCCCAAAGTGGTAGGATTACAGGCACGATTCAATTGATTTTTGGCAGAGGAAAGATAGCCTTTTCAATAAATGGTGTTAGAAAATTTGAGCATGTATAGGCAAAACAAACAAAAACCTTGCTCTGCCTAACTTCATACCTTATAAAAAATTAAATGGATCATCAATCTAAATGTACAACATAATACTATAAAACACTTGGGAGAAAAGATGAAGAGAATTTCTGTAAACTTGCATTAAGCAATGAGTTCTTGGACAAGACCAATGGACTGGTCCATAAAAAAAAAATTGGTAAATTGGACTTCAGCAAAAATGAAAACTGTTGCTAGTAAAATACTCTGTACAAAAATAAAAAGACAATCTAAAGACTGGGAAAATATGTTTTAAGTCATATGTCTGATAAAGGACTTGTAGTGAGACAGCATAAAGAAACTCACTAATAACAATAAAAAATCCAGTTGGAAAATGGGTGAAAGACCTGAACAGACACTTCGCCAAAGAGGATATATGGATGATGACTACACATATGGAAAGATATTCAGCATCACTAGTTATCAAGGAAAATCAAATTGAAACCACAATGAGATATTACTGCTACCTATCGGAATGTCTAAAATAAAAAATCCTGACAAATAAAGTGTCAGTGATAATGCTGAGCAACTGGAACTCTTATACATTGCTGGTGAGACTTCAAACTGGCACATCCACTTTGGAAAACATTTTGTCAGTTTTCTTATAAAATTAAACATGCACTAACTATATGATTGGCAATGGCACTCTCAGTCATTTTTCCCAGAGATATTAAAACTTACATCTACACAAAAACACACATATCTATGCTCAGAGCGGATTTATTTATAATAGCCCCAAATTGGAAACAACCTTAATGTTCCTCAAAAGGTGACTGGATAAACAAACTGTGATACATCCATGCAGCGTAATACTACTCAGCAATAAAAAATAAACTGTTGATACAGGTATCAACTTAGATTAATCTCAAAGGCATTACACTGAGTCAACGAAGCAAGTCTCAAGTTATATACTGTATCATCCATTTATATGACAGTCTCCAAAAGGAAAAATTGTAGTGGTGGATAACAATATATGGGTGTGCCAAATTCTAGACTCCTATTCTGTTACATTGATCTATGTGCCTGTATGTTGGACTGTGAGCTTCTCAAGGGAAACAGTGATATCACATTGATGTTTGAACCCCTAATGCCTTGCACATAGTAGGCACCCCTTAAAGGTTGCTGGATTGAAGGGTACTGACTTGCAAATTCACATATGGAGACACAGGTGGGCAGATTCAGAAATAGAACCCTGGTCATGGCCTTTCACATCTGCACACCTCCATCTGCAAATACCCAGAAATAGCAACTATTCCAGTACATCTTCTCTAAGAAGATTAAACACTCTCTCAGCTTCCTCACATTATAATCACCATGTACAACAGCCATGCTAAAGGGTAAGGCTATCACAGAAGTGGCCTTGCTCTAAGTAATTCCAAATCTTGATGAGCTGAGCTCTTTCTAAGATGGTAAAGGGGACTCTCATTTGTTCATCAGCCTTCTAGACTGGAAAATTTGTGGTAAATTGGCATGGCCTCCTCAACCATACTGGAAACATTTTTTAAAGACCTACCAGTGGCAATGGATCTTCCATCATCTCAGATTCTAATGATTTCAGGCATAATTTTCCTTAGCATAATTTTATAGAAGTCACAGAGTATCAATTTTGTGAATCCTGGCAAGTCACGTGTTATTTTTTTTTCTTGATTTAAAAGGCTGACATGTTTTATGCTTTTGTAATTTTGAGGCCAGAATGCAGCAGTTGTCCATTTGCTCATGTTTATAAGGTTGGTAGCTGATGGTTACATACATATATCTCATCAACAACTGTAGAGGTTGGGGCAATCAGATATGACCATGTTATCTCATATTGGCCAATCAAACTTCATTTGGCTATCCAATTATATGCCTAATAAATTAAAATAGTCTGTGTTTCTAGTCTTGTTTGTCATAAACACATTCAAACGTTCTTAAGGCAAATCACATAAAATAAATGAATTGAGCAAAACAAATTCTTTTGCAAATTAATATTACAAATTCATTATTTACCCACTCAGATAGCTAATCCTACAAACCACTGTCTCCATGGAAGCGTCTCTCAAGGTTCTTACTCTCTGCTGCAGATATTGCCCAGGGAAATCCTACACTTTTACACCTCTATGTTCAGAGGCTCATGTATGTCTGAAGCTTGCTGGTGTCTATGTATGTGTCCAGGCTGGCTGGGTCACTGTTCTAGGATAGTGTCCTGCATCCCACAAGATAAAAGTGGTGAATTGAAGGGTATGGAGACTACAGAAGCTCCTAGGTTGTTTGTCAACTTGGAGTAGGTTATCTACTCTTACTTGCCAGTGTTTTTAATTTGGTAGTTCTCAATGCTGGCTGCATATTAGAATCACCTGGGTAGCTTTTTAAATATACCAATGGCCAGAATTTACACCAGAACAATTAATTTTGAATAGCTGAAGGTGAGATAAGGCATTCATATAGTAAAAACTGTCTAGGTGTTTCCAATGTGCAATCACAGTTGAGAAGTATTTCTTTGGATTAACCATAGCTATAGATACTCCCACTCAGTCATCGTGGCCCTTGCTGCAACTTTGATTTCATTTTGTAATCTTCATATTCCAGAAGGACTCAGTGAAAATAAATTTGCATTCTGGGAATAGCCTAGCCTTCCAAAAGAATCTCTATTGGTAGAATTTTGGGGGAAGGAAGAAAGAAATTTGCTGTCAAATATCAGCTACCAGGCTCTCCTTAAGGTCAGTCCCCCAGGTTGTATATCTCTCTTAGGTAAGTTTTACTTCCTTCACTACAGATGTTTGGGAATCTCTGAGCTATGTCACAGATTTACTATGTCTAGCAATAAGAGTGGCAAGGGCGTGAAGGTTTTCCTTCAAGCTACATACTTAAAATGGCACCCTTGGGGAGCCTTATAGAATACATCGTATATTGTTCAAGGGCTGAAAAGCCAGTTAATATTAATATTTTGTCCCAGTCTCTTCAAATTACCTCAGCTTACCAATACAAACATCCCTTAAGAGCATGTAAAATAATAGCTATAACAAAATGGAAAGATATCCCATGTTAATAGAGCAGAATAATTAAAATTGTTAAAATGTCCCTACTGTTCAAAATGGTCTACAGATTCAATGCAATCCCTATCAAAATTCCAGGGGCATCTTTCAAATAAATATAGAAAACAATCCTAAAATTCACATGGAGACACAAAAGATCCAAATAAAAAGAACAAAGCCATCATACTGCCTGATTTTAGAATCTACTACCATGTTACAATAATCAAAGCAGTGTGATACTGGCATAAGAATAGACACATATACCAATGGAATAGACTAGAAAACTCATAAGTAAATCAATCCACTTATGGTCAATTGATTTTCAACGAGGATGCCAAGAACATACAATGGGGAAAGGACAGTCTCTTCAATAAATTGTGCTGGGAAAACTGGATATACACATGCAGAAGAATGAAATTAGACCCTCATCTCATACCATATACAAAACTAAATCCAAAATGGATTAAAGACTTAAACATAATACCTTAAACTGTAAAACTACTAGAAAAAAGCATAGGAGGAAAGCTCAATGACCTTGTTCTAGGCAATTATTTTTTGGATATGGTCCCAAAAGCACAGGCAACAAAAGCAAAAATGGACTACGGGGTTACATCAAAGTACAAAACTTTTGCACAGCAAAGAAAACAATGAACAGAGTGAAGAAACAATCTACAGAACAGGAGAGAATATTTGCAAACTCTGTATCTGATAAGGAGTATTATTCAAAATATATAAGAAACTAAAACAACTCAATAGCAAGAAAACAAATATCTCTATTAAAAAATAGGAAAAGGACCTGAACAATCATTGCTCAAAAAAAGACATACGAATGGCCAGCAGGTATATGAAAAATACTCAACATCATCAATCGTCAGGAAAATGCAAATTAAAACGACAATGAGATATCATCTCACACCTCTTTGGATGGCTTTTATCAAAAGACTTAAGATGACAGTTGTTGGCCAGGACATTGAGAAAAGGGAACACTCATAAATACTGTTTGTGGGAATGTAAATTAGTACAGCCACTATGGAAAACAGTACAGAGGTTCCTCAAAAAACTAAAATAACATTACCATATGATCCAGCAAAGGAAATGAAATCAGGAAATGAAATATGTCAAAGAGATATATATATTCCCATGTTCATTGCAACATTATTCACAAAAACCAAAATATGGAATCAACCTAAGTGTCCATGAACAGATGAATAGATAAAGAAAATGTGATATAGGTACACAATGGAATACTATTCAGCCTTAAAAGGTGGTAAAATCCTGTCATTTGTGACAATATGAATGAACCTGGAGGACATTATGCTAAGTGAGATAAGCCATATGCAAAATGACAAACACTGCATGATCTCACTTACATGTGAAATCCAAAACAGTTGAAGTCATAGAAGAAGAGAGTAGAATGGTGGTTACAGGAGGCTGGTGGGGGGAGAATTGGGAAAATATTGGTCAAAGGATATAAAATTTCAGAGAAAGGAATATGTTTAAGAGATCTACTGTACATCATGGTGACTATAGTTACTAACAAATATTGTACACTTGAAAATTGCTGAGAGTAGGTTTTAAGTGTTCTCACCACAAAAAAAATTATGTTAGGTAATACATATGTTAATTAGCTTGATTTAGCCATTTCACAATGTATATGTATATGAAAACATCATGCTGAACACCATAAATATGTATAATTTTTACTTGTCAATTAAAAAACAAAAATATCTATAATAATAACACATATGACCAGGTATTAAATGCTTTATGTATATTAATTTATTTATTCTTTAGAACACCCTATTCAGTAGATATTATTGCTATCCCTATTTTATAATGGGGAAACTGAGACATAGGGGAGTTAAGAAATTTATCCAAGGCATTAAGCCAGTATGTGGCAAAGCCAAAATTCAACTGCAGGCAGTTTGTCTCCAGATCATGTAGGCTTAGTCACTTTGCTTCTCCCACTCACAAATCTTTCCTCTCACCTCTCCTGTTTTGACCCCTGTTTGGCTTTGCACTTTGGCTTCGGTTCTTCTCCTTGTTCTAAAGCTTATTGCCATGTTTTAGATGTGCTTCCTGCCTTGACCTTGGCCCTCTCCTTTCAGAAGAGCCCCTTGGTTTCTTACCCTTTAGCTCCATCAACTAGGACCACTCATCATAGCCACTCCTAGTGCTACCCTGTGCCACCCCTCACCTGAGTCCTGTGGGCCTGGCTACTTGTAGTTGCTCCCTGCTCAGCCTCCCCTCTGGGGATAGCTAATCAGTGAAAAGCAAGTAGGTATCACTGAGTCTTCTCTTTTCCAGGTTAAACAGCCTCAGATACTTCAGTCTCCTCTGTTGGGCCATGACTTCATGCAACCTCTCCATCCTGAACCCTCTGTTCCAGACATGCTCCAGTATGTCCCCAACCGTCCCAGAGTTCCATGTCCAGGACTGAGCCTACTACTGGGGGGATCTGACCAAGATAGAGTAGAATAAGGCTAATAAAGATTATCTTTAATAAACCAAACAGGAAACAAAGTGCTATGTGCCTTTCCTTCACTGTAGGGCCCAGGAGCTGGTTTAAGACCATTTGTGCTGACCAGGTCCGACTCCTCCGGGCTGGGCTTCAAAAAGCTGTCAAGCTCCTTAAAGAAAAGGCTTAGGAATTCATCAGTCCCTGTGAGGAAGGAAAAGGCTATGGAGTAGTCACGGTGCAGAGGACTAGACTTTTCAAGGACAGGAGAGACAGATGGAGGACAGCAAAGGCAAAGGGATGACAGCAGCCACTTAATGAGCACCTCCTATCAGCTGGGTGCTGTGCCTTGCCCCACCACCACCACCACTATGCTCCCGTAACACCCTATGCACAGTCCTATCACCACACTTGCCACATTCGACATTCTTGGCCCCTAGCAGCCACCCAAAATATTTTGTGAATGACTAAATGATATTTTAATTTTCTGTTTATGTGTCCATCTCCCCTACTGAACTGTAAATGCCTTGAGGTATCCTGCCTTATTTACACTTATATGTGTCATTCCATGCATATTGTGGACCATCAATAAATGTTGAATAAAAAACTTATTTCTATAAGTTTTATTAATAACTACCACCAACACCACAAAAACTGTTACTACTTTTCCTGCCACTTTTTTTTCGCAAACTTTTATTGAGACAAAATTCATATTAACTTACTAAGTGGAAGAAAGCACTCTGAAAAGGATACATACTATATGCCTCCGACTATTCTGGAAGATGCAAAACTATGGAGGCAGTAAAAGGATCAGTGCTTGCCAGGAATTAGGGGGGAGGATTGGATGAACAGTCAGAGTAGATTTTTAGGGCAGTGAAACTGTTCCATATTATGCTATAATGATGAGCACATGCCGTTATACACTTGCCCAAACCTACAGAATGTACACCACCAAGAGTGAGTCCTAATGTAAACTATGGAGTTTGGGTGATTATGATATATCAATGTAGATTCATCGGTTGTAACAAATGTGCTGTGCTGGTGCAGCATGTTGATAGTGAAAGAAGCTGTGTGTATGTGGGGTCAAGGGGTATATGGAAAACTTCTCAAAAAATAGTTCATCAAAAATCATAGAACATAAAATTCACCATTTTAAAATGCACAACTCTGTTTTTTGGTATGTTCGTGATGTTGTGCAACCATTACCACTATCTAATTTCAGACAATTTTCATTACTTTCCTCCACCTTCAAAACCTGTACCTGTTAGCAGTCATTTCCAATTTCCCTCCACCCTGCACACATCTCCATCCTCTGACAACTTCTAATCTACATTCTCTATGTTTCCTTATTGTGGATATTTCATAGAAATGGAATCATACAATATATGGACTTTTGTGATTGTCTTCTTTGACTTAGCATGTTTTCAATGTTTATCCATGTTATACCATGGATCAGTACTTCATTCGTTTTTGTGCTTAGGTAATATTCCATTATATGAGCATTTGAGGAGTTTTCACTTTTTGGCTATTATGAATAATGCTGCTATAAACATCTGTGTACAAGATTTTGTGTAGACATATGTTTTCATTTCTCTTAGGTATATACCCAGGAGTGAAATTGATGAATCATACAGAAACTTTATGTTTAACTTTTTGAGGAACTGTCAAACTGATTTCCACAGCAGCTGCACCACTTTTAGATTCCTACCAGCAGTGTATGAGGTTTCCAATTTCTCCAAATCCATGCCAACACTTGTTATTTTCTATTTTTAAAAAATTATAACCTTCCTAGTGAATGTGAAGTGATGTCTCCTTGTGGTTTTGATTTGTGTTTCCCTAATGACTAATAATGTTGAGCATCTTTTTAAAGTACTTATTGGTTATTTGTATATCTTTGAAGAAATGTATATTCAAATCAGCTAACTATTTATTAACATGGTTATTTGCCTTTTTATTTATGAATTCTAAATGTTCTTTATATATTCTAGATACAAATTCCTTAGCAAACATATGATTTACAAATATTTTCTTCCATTCTGTGGATTGTCTTTTCACTATCTTCATAGTATACTTTGACAAACAAAAGTTATATTTTTGATAAAATCTAATTAATTTATTTTTGCTTTGGTTGCTTATGATCTTGGCATTAAATCTAAGAAATCATTGCCTAGGGCAAGGTCACAAACACTTATGCTTATATTTTTCCTAAAAGTTTTATAGATTTAGCTCTTACATTTAGGTCTTTGATCAATTTTGAGTTAATATTTGTATATGGTGTGAAGTAGCGGTATACTTTATTCTTTTGCTTAGGATATCTAGTTGTCCCAGCACCATTTGTTGAAGAATTGAGGGAAAAATTCAAGTTTCTCACCACACAAAAAGGAATTCTGTGCTGTGCCAGCTTGGAGTGCTCAACAAAAATTGTTGCGAAATAGATTAAACAAATGCCATAAGATAGTTACCGGGCACAAGAGATGTACCTCAGCACTTTATTGAGGCAGACAACTGTAAACCAGCCCTGACTGCTTTAGAACTGCTTTAGTTGATCTATAATACCCTTTAGCTAATTGTAATACTAAGATCTCTGCCCAGTGGAGAATTATAATATCATTAACATAATGTGGATTGTATGAAGGTCCATGAAGATTGTACCATGCATGCTTGATTTTTTTTAACATAACGTGATAATACAAAGTAAGAGCTCTGTGTGACTCACTGAGAAGAGATTTAAGGTGACACCATGGGTGGGCAGTGCAGATTTTACTCTCTGAAGAACTACTGCAGCCACCCAGGAGTGTATGCCTGGAGAGTTCCTGTACTGACCAGGAGTGAGTGCCTGGAGGGTCCCTGCATTATCAAGGAGTGAATGCCTGGAGAGCTCTTGTACTGACTAGGAGTGAATGCCTGGAAGATCCCTGGGTTCACCAGGAATAAGTGCCCTTGTAAGTGACCTGTAATAAACTCATCTAACTCACCAAGCTGGACTTCTCTCAGTTGTTCTTTGCTCTTTCGGCTCGATTTCAATTTGGAGGAGCGGTTTTTCTATGCTGTCCCAGGGTTTTCCTAAAACAAGACTATTCTCACCTCATTGAATTTCCTTGTTATCTTTGTCAACCATCAATTGAACATAAATGGTAACTGTTTATTTCTGGACTCTCAATTCTACTTCATTGAGCTATATGTCTATCCTTATGCCACTATATAGTGAATTCTTATAATTTTACGTTGCCTTGGCATCCATATACAGGTTTAACTTTATTATGCTAGAAGCAGGGCTCAGTCACCTTTGACACAACAGTTTCCAGTTCTACACCACATCAGCTCAAGCCAGTGGACAGAGATAAGAACTTAGAGGCATCTTTCCTACCTAGCAGAATGGGGTCCCGACTTTTCCACAATTTCCTTTAAATGGACCATTCAGGCATTTGCCCACAAACTTAAACTGACACACACCCTATTCCCTTATACAATTGAACCTTGAACATCATCGATGTTAGGGGCGCTGACCTGCCACATAGTTGAACATTCATGTTTAACTTTTGGCTCCCCAAAAACTTAACTACTAATAGCTTATTGTTGATCTGAAGCCTTTCTGATAATATAAACAGTCGATTAACATATATTTTATATGTTATATGTATTATATACTATATTCTTACCATCAAGTAAGCTAAAGAAAAGAAAATGTTATTAACATAATCATAAAGAAGAGAAAATATATTTACTATTCATTAAATGGAAATGGATCATCACAAATGTCTTGTCATCCTTGTCATCTTCATGTTGAATAGGCTGAGGAGGAGGAGGAAAAGGAGGAGTTGGTATTGCTGCCCCAGGGGTGGCAGAGGCAGAAGAAAATCCATATATAAGTTGACTCACACAGTTCAAACCTCTGCTGTTAAAGAGCCAACTGTATATACTGCTAGTTGCCATGCTCTCTCTCTATGACTCTTCGTTGCTGCTTCATGTGACCCAGGGATGGAGCCCTGACCTTGCAACTCATTGAACCCTGTCTGTCCAGGATCTGTAAGTAAAAATCTTTGGACCTGTTTCGTATTTGTGGTTGTGTATTGAATTTATGCCTTCCATCAGAAGAACCAGGGGCTGTCCCTGGCTATGTTTTTCCCAGGATGCTGAACACAAGTTCAAGCTCCCAGCCCAAGTGATGGTCAGGCAGGCATAAACTGGACAGAAGCCAGACAAGAGCCACAAGGGTGTCTGTCAGTATAAACAAGTTTTCCATGTGAGGGACCCCCTGGTTGCATGTCAGACAACTGAGCATTAGATCATTTGCCAGGTGAAAGAAGTATCCCATGAAAGCCGTACCGTAAACACCCATGTCCAGCTCCCCTTCAATTCTCATTAGGGAATTATGTTGTTAGCTGCTCTGATACTGGAACCCCAATTTAGCTCAAGGCTCTCAAAACACAGTACCATCCCTATCTTGATTATTGGAAATTGGCAGTAAATTTTGAAATTGGAACTTGTGAGTACTACAACTTTTTTCTTTTTTCTTAATATTGTTTTAACTATTAAGGGTCCCTTACATTTTTGTACAAATTTTAGGATGAGCCTGTCTGTTTCTTCAAAACATGGAAGTTTGATAGTGATTGCAATGAGTCTATACATTGGTGTAAGGAGTATTGCCATCTTACCTATATTAAGTGTTCCAATCTGTGAATACAGGCTGTCTTTCCATTTATTTAGGTCTTTATTTTATGTTATGTTATTATAATTTTTAAACTGGCATGTAATCATACATATTTATTGTATACAATTTGATGCTTTGATATATACATATGTTGTATAATGATCAAATCATAGTATTTAGGTAGTATGGACATTTTAATGATATTGATTGTACCAATCCATGAGCAAGGTAGGTTTTTCCATCTGTTTACATCTTCTACAATTTCTTTTTTTAGTGCTTCATAGTTCTCCCTGTATAAGTCTCTTACATCTTTCATTAAATATATTCCTAGATATTTAATTTTCTTTGAGGCTATTGTAAAAGGAATTGCGTTTTTGATTTGATCTTCAGCTTGACTGTTGTTGGCATATATGAATGCCACAGATTTGTGTGCAACCTCTGTGGAAAAGAATTTGGAGATACCTCAGAGAGCTAAAAATAGAAATACCATTTGATCCAGCAATAGCACTATTAGGCATCTACCCAAAAGAACACAAAACATTCTATGATAAAGACATCTGCACCCAAATGTTTATGGCAGCACAATTCACTATCACAAGGATGTGGAAACAACCCAAGTGCCTGTCAATCCATGAGTGGATTATTAAAATTTGGTATATATTTACAATGGAATATTACTCAATCATAAGAAATGACAGTTATCTAGCACCTCTTACACTTTCCTGGATTAAACTTAAGCCCATTATCCAAAGTGAGGCACCACAAGAGCAGAAGAATGGGATCCACTTGTACTTGCCATCAAACTGGTACTAACTGATCAACACTAGGTTGATCACATGGCAGAAATACTCTCTAGGGATTACGGGGATGGGG
This sequence comes from Indri indri, assembly GCA_004363605.1. Classification (NCBI taxonomy): domain Eukaryota; kingdom Metazoa; phylum Chordata; class Mammalia; order Primates; family Indriidae; genus Indri; species Indri indri. The sequence goes on along the minus strand of RJWJ010018457.1, from coordinate 9,815 downwards.
GTGGCAAATCAACAACTAAAGGACACGGAGAGCACTAAGGTGGGGGAAGGGCATGCCTTTAACCCGCACTTGGGTGAGGCAAAGACATAAAGTGTAACTATAATGTTTGTACCCTCACAATACCCTGGAAAAAAAAAATCATAGTATTTAGCATAACTGTCACTTCATGCATTTGTCATTTTTTTGTGGTGAGAATATTCAAAAGCATCTCTTCTAGCTATAGTGTTGAATTGCACACTTAAAAAATACATGAAGAAACTGAAGCTCGGAGAAGTAAGATCACGCTTGGAAGTAGCAGAACCATAATCTAAAGAAAAGTTTGTCTAAATAAAATATATATATATTTTCTTTCCTCTGCATCAGGTGGCCTCCTGTGGTGAGGTCAAGTTGAAAGCTTGGCGAAATCAGAATAAAGGAAATTTAGGAGGGTTGCTACCAGCTGAGTCTGGAAGTGAGCACCACAGATGGGCCCACATTGCCACAGGGAAGAAGCACTCCCACAGGTTTTGTTCAGGTTGTTATCAGAAGGAATGTCAAATTGGGAATGCGTAAGTAAGGTGCGGCTTCCCTAAGTTGCTCTGTGTTCTTTCTGTGTGGCAATTCCCCTGGCTTGTCAGGGATGGGGTATTTTTTATAAAAGTGATCCTTATCCCGATGAAATTATCTTTGGGGCCAGGTCTAACATCTCTGGCTTCGAAGATCCTGAAGGGCCCAGAAGATTTTATGAAGAGAATATTTCCTCAGAAAGCCCTTCCTGACTTTCAGGCTGGGAGAAACCCTTCTCCATAGGCTTTTGAAAGTCTGTGGAACTTTCATTTGGAGCACTTGCCATCATTGTAATTTTACATTTATTATTATGACTACTGATTGTCTCCCCCATGAGGGGGTACAGACCTTGACCTTCTTTCCACATCTGTACCAGTGCCTGGCACACAGAGGGGATTCAACAAATATTTATGAATGGATGAACACAGGAATGAAGTAACAGACAACTCAGCTTCCTTCTTCAATATAGCCTGATCTTGAAATTAAGCTCCATTTAAGAGGCTAAAAGATTAAAAATAAAGAGCCTTGGTAAAAATAAATAAGATACAATATAGAAGAAAGACACAACAGAAAAAAACAATCAAACCATTCTGCCAGGAGCAGATCCAGGTTTTGTTATGCCTAAACCATATAGAATTTGAGGGAAACCTCTTTAAGAAAAAGAATTCTGCTTGAATACAAAGTCGCTAGGACTGCCCACCCCCTCACCAGACACAAGCACAAGCCATCAAGGCCCTTTATTACGTGGACAAAAGCAGCTGCAAGATTCTACCAGGAAGCCTGTGCAGAGTCCTCAGATGGGTCCCACTTGAAGCCAGCACCTCTGGCTCTGAGCTTGCCTAGTATCAAGGGAGCATGTGATCTCCATTAGCCATGGAAAGGGTGTGCTGCTATCTACTTAATAAGTTCCCAGGCAGTTGTCAGTGCTATCTTCTCATCAACTTTTCTGGGTTCCAAGTACCCTAGGTCACCTACTGTGAGTAGCCCATACTGTAGAATGCTCAGAAGAGTCCACTGGTGTCCAGCTCCTTAGAAGCATAAAGAAGAGAGACAGGCCTTCTTTTTGGAGAGAGAGAGAAATGGGTTGAAAAGGCATGTTGTAAGGACTAGAGGGCTCCTTGAGAACAGAGAATATACCAGTGACATCACCTTTGGCTATGCTGGTACAGAATGGGTACTCAGGTAATAGCTGAGGCATCATGGCAGACAGAGCCTTACAAAAGGAGTCACCCTCCAACCCTGTTCCAATCACAGCCCTCCAGCCTAGCAGGAGGCTGCAAAATTACTTAGGTTATACTTAGCAATCATTAATGCTTCCTTCCCTCTCAGACCAAAGCTGCATCTCTCTGGTTTAACTGAGCCATAGAATACATAGGTCTTCAGATATCATGTGAAAATAGTGCCCTTTGAAGCAATTGTGCCATCCATCCAATGGATGTGCCTCCCTCTGTGAACAATGAGGCCAGAGACAAATAAATGGCCAGTGCACCTCATGAATCTCTCTGTGACAGGGCAGCACGAAGAAAGGGATGGAGTTCAGCACATTTGTATAAAATAAGAATGGATGGTATCTGTCCTACAGCAATCTGAACTTCAGCTGCTCTGACATCTAAAAGTGCCTTGCCGATCTCCTTCAATGTCAACTACTTTAGAGCTCAGGCTGTGCATCAAGGCATTTTAGTGGAAATAGAAGCTAAAAAGGACACAATCCAAAAGAATTCCTGCACCTTTCACTAACAACAGGGCAACCAGATCTCCCAATTTCTGCAGTGCAGGGCGCACCTGCAGGCCAGCCTTGTAGCATCTACAGAAAGGGAAAAGAAGCATCAGGGCAATGGACGTGAGCAGGAATGGAGCATCCAATTATCAGGCCTTGAAATTGCTCCCTATTTGTCATTTCTCCGTTTATGTAACAAATATTTGCTGCCCATAGTAGCAGGTGACCCTGTGATCTCCTTGTAGGAAGAGACCATGTCTTGCTTTTTGCTGTAAAGAACCATGAATACTGGATAGAATAAGATGTGGCCCTGGTCCTCAAGGAGATCACAAGATAGCAGGGAGAGAGGTAATAAACCCAATTAAAATTTATTATGGAAGGATGGAGAGGTGATTTGAGATGACGAACGAGAAAAACTGCCAACCAGAGTGTCTCTGCCAAAAAGACAGATTTTAGAAGAAAGTGAAAAAAAAATAAACTAGCAGACAAACATAGATCAGACTAGGGTCGGAAGGAAGGGTGTCTGAAACTACAGGAGACTCCACGGGAAGAAGTTGCAGAGGAAAACTGGAAGGAGAAAGGCCCCCGAGAGGCTTGGAGACCAACAACAAGGGTAGATGGAGCAGTTAACTTTCCCCTCCCTTGCATCTCAGACTACTGGTGGGCTCATGAGCAGTTGGAGAGACCTGCCAACACCAGCCCAGAGATGGCTGCTGTCAGTGAGCAGTGAGCCTCTTGAGGACAGGGCACCAGGCTCCCAGCTCCATTGGGGCACCTTCCAGTGCACAGACCTGAGACAATCCACAGGCACCATATTGCTTCATTCTCTCCTTCCCCGTCCCTACCTGTGGGTGCCCATAGAGACAATTTAGCCATCACATGGAGGCATCTCCAAGGAATGGGGCCTTTCCTATTGGGGCCCTACAGCAGACTGAGGGGTACTCAGACTGTGAGCACCCTACACACCAGCCCTCCCAGATGCTGCTAGCCTGGTGACTCCAGGAGAACAGGGCAAATCCCGAGGTGGAGTGACATCATCCAGCTTGGGCACCCTGTGGGTGACTTGAGACCAGCACTCCTCCCGCTGGCAAGGTCAGGGATTGATCTCCAGGTCTAGGGGAACAGGCCTGCAGACCAGACCCCATACACCCAGGTCTCGAACGCATTGCCCCGAGGAACAGAAGGGATATTGGTGAACGAGCCTACTGAGGCGTGTGTGTCTTCAGTGGCAGATCAGTGTGCTTGAGGGGCAACTCTCCACTCATGGAAAGGCCGTGTGCCCAGCCCAGGCTGCGATCCTGGGCAGGGAACCTCCAGGCCCTCATCACAGCCAGGGAAGATCTGCTGACTTGAGGTCCTGCCTGCTGGCAGAGGCTCAGGAGAAATCATGGAATAGGGAGGGTGGAAAGGATCAAGGCCTGTTCCAGACTGCAGTTCTCAGACAACCGCACTCCCACACACAGACTTTTCAGCTGAGTGAGGCCATTTCAGCTGAGTGAGGCCATTTCAGCCCCTCCTTGGCAGCTTTGCCCAGAAGCACAGAACATACCTTTGCACCTGCTAACACCATTTGTGGAACTTGAGGGCAGGCTTACCCAACCAGGCTCTACCCAGACTCACTCCCGGACCTGCCCCCACTGAGGTGGAGTATCATGACACACCTGGAAGTCCCAGGGCCCCACGCACCACCCGAGGCACAAGAGTGCCTCTCCAAAGGAACAAGACCTGGTAACAGGACCCAAAATCAACACTGCTGCCTGCTCCTCCCAGTAAGCACCACCTACTGACAGGGAGGTCATTCTGCACACCCTTTTACTACATCTACTGACTCATCATAAAGGGTGTGGCCGAATCTCACCCATAAACACTACCTATGAGCTCAGAGACTAAACAGGGCATGTCATTATCGAAACAAAAATCTAAAGGCAAGAAGCAACAACTGATCCAGATGGGAAGGAACCAGTGAAAGAAATCTGGAAGTATGAAGAATAAACAGAAAGCACACCCCCAAAGAGGAACACCAGCTCTCTAGCAATGGACATTAACCAAACTCAGAACATTAAAATGACAGAAGAAGAATTTCAAACATGGATTGTAAGAAAACTCAATGATATGCAAGAAAAAATGGATAACCAACACAAAGAAACCACACACACACAAAAAAATCCAGGACTTGGAAGAAAAATTCACTAAAGAAATTGCAATATTAAAGAAAAATCAAACCAAACTCCTGCAATGAAGAATTTATTCACAGAACTACAAAACACAGTGCAAAGCCTCAAGAACACAGTAGATCAAACAGAAGAAAGAATCTCAGGGATGGAAAATAACACCTTCCAATTAAATAAGTCAGTCACAGAGATAGAGCAGAGAAATAAGAGAAAAGAGCAAAGCCTACAAGAAATGTGGGATTATGTGAAGAAGCCTAATATGAGAGTTATGAGCATTCCTGAGGGTGAAGAAGAAAACACACAAGGGTTGGATAAGCTAATTGAAGATATAGTAGAGGAAAATTTGCCAGGCCTTGCTAAAAATCTAGAAATCCAGGTACAAGAAGCTCAAAGGACCCCTGGGAGATTCAATCCAAACAGGAAGACACCACGATATGCAGTCACCAGACTAACCAAAATATCCACTAAAGAGGCCCTTCTACGAGCTGTAAGGTGAAAGAAACAAGTAACATACAAAGGAAAGCCCATCCGAATAATGCCAGACTTCTCAAATGAAACCTTACAAGCAAAAAGAGACTGGGACCCCATTCTCACTCTTCTGAAACAGAATAATGCTCAGCCTAGAATCTTGTACCCTGGAAAACTCTGTTTTGTATATGAAGGAGAAATAAAGACATTCTCAGATAAGTAAAGACTGAGGGAATTCACCAAGACAACACCAGCACACCAAGAAGTACTTAAAACAGAGTTACACACAGATCAGCACAAGAAACACTCATGAATATAAAACCACTCAAAAGCTAAAGATCAAAGGCCGGATAACACAATGGCTCAAGAGAGAAAACAAAACAATAAAATTCAACCCAAGAGGATGAACAGAGATTTGCCTGCCTATCAGTTCTCTCAACAAATGTGAATGGCTTGAACTCCCCACTCAAGAGACATAGGCTGGCCGAATGGATAAAAAAATACAAGCCAAGTATCAGCTATCTTCAGGAAACACACTTAACCTGCAAGGATGCATTTAGACTCAAGGTAAAGGGGTGGAAATCAATATTTCAAGCAAACGGAAACCAAAAGAAGGCTGGTGTGGCAGTTTTGATTTCAGATAACATAGTTTTTTTTTTTTATTTCAGTATATTATGGGGGTACAGATGTTTAGGTTACATATGTTGCCCTTACCCCCCCTTACCTCCAAGTCAGAGCTTCAACCATGTGCATCCCCCAGATGGTCTGCATTGCACTCATTACGTATGAATATACCCATCCCTTCTTCCCCTCTGCCATCTGCCCGATGCCCAATAAATGTTATTCCTATATGTGCACTTAGGTGTTGATCAGTGAAACCAATTTGATGGTGAGTACATGTGGTGCTTATTTTTCCATTCTTGGGATACTTCACTTAGTAGAATGGGTTCCAGGTCTATCCAGGAGAATACAAGAGGTGCTATATCACCATTGTTTCTTAAAGCTGAATAGTACTCCATTGTATACATATACCACATTTTATTAATCGACTCATGTATTCATGGACACTTGGGTTGTTTCCACATCTTTGCAATTGTGAATTGTGCTGCTATGAACACTCGAGTGCAGGTGTCTTTTTTATAGAGCGACTTTTGTTCTTTTGGGTGGATGCCCAGTAATGGGATTGCTGAATCAAATGGTAGATCTACTTGTATCTCTTTAAGGTATCTCCATATTGCTTTCCACAGAGATTGCACTAGTTTGCAGTCCCACCAGCAGTGTATGAGTGTTTCCATCTCTCCACATCCATGCCAAGATTTATTGTTTTGGGACTTTTTGATAAAGGCCATTCTCACTGGAGATAAGTGATATCTCATTGTGGTTTTGATTTGCATTTCCCTGATGATTAGAGATGTTGAGCATTTTTTCATATATTTCTTGGCCATTATTCTGTCTTCTTTGTTTTTAAATCAACAAAAGTAATAAAAGACAAAGAAGGGCACTATATAATGGTAAAGGGTACAGTTCAACGAGAAAACATAAAAATTCTAAATATGTATGCACCCAACTTAGGTACACCCAGATTCATAAAGAAAATTCTATTTGATCTAAGCAAATTGATAAACAGCAACACCATAATAGCCGGAGACTTCAACACCCCGCCGACAGCAGAGGAGAGATCCTACAAACAGAAAATTTAACAAAGAAATAATGGACTTAAAGAGAACACTACAACAAATTGGCCTGACTCACATTTACAGGACACTCTACCCTAAAACCACTGAATATATGTTCTTCTCATCAGCTCATGGGACATTCTCTAAGATTCACCATATTCTAGGACACAAAGCATGTCTCAAAAAATTTTAAAAAAACAGAAATTATACCATGCATCTTCTCAGATCACAGTGGAATAAAAATAGAAATCAACCCCAACAGAAACTCTCATCTCTACACAAAGTCATAGAAATTAAACAACTTTCTTCTGAATTATCACTTCATAAAAAAGGAAGTAAAGATGAAAATCAAAAGATTCTTTGAACTAAATGACAAAGGTGACACAAGTTATCAAAATCTCTGGGACACAGCCAAAGCAGTCCTGAGAGGAAAGTTTATTTCCATAAATGCCTATATCCAAAAGTCAAAAAGATCACAAATAGACAATCTAATGAATCGACTCAAAGAATTGGAAAAAGAACAGACCGACCCCAAACCCAGCAGAAGAAGGGAAATTAATGAGATCAAATCAGAACTAAATGAAATTGACAACAGGGAAACTATACGGAAGATTAATAAAACAAAAGTTGGTTCTTTGAAAAAATAAACCAAATTTGGCATGCCTTTGGCTCGACTAATGAAAAATAGAAAAGAAAAATCTCTTATAAGCTCCATCGGGAACAAAAAAGGAGAAGTTACAACCAATGCCATGGAGATTCAAGACATAATTTATGAATATTACAAAAACCTTTATGCACACAAACTGGAAAATGTGGAGGAAATGGATAAATTTTGAGAAACACATAGCCTCCTTAGGCTCAACCAGAAAGAACTAGAATTCCTGAACAGACCAATATCAAGTCCTGAAATTGAAACAGCAATAAAAAACATTCCTAAAAGGAAAACTCCTGGACCAGATGGTTTTACACCCAAATATTACCACACCTACAAAGAAGAACTGGTGCCTATCCTGCAGAAATTATTCCACAACATTGAGAAGGATGGAATCCTCCCTAACACATTTTATAAAGCCAACATAACCCTGATACCAAAACCAGGAAAGGATGCAACAGAAAAGGAAAACTACAGACCAATATCCCTTATGAATATAGATGCAAAAATTCTCAACAAGATTCTAGCTAACTGAATCCAGGTGCTTATTAAGAAAATCATCTATCATGACGAAGTGGGCTTCATCCCAGAGACGCAGGGATGCTTCATCATATGCAAATCTACAAACATAATTCACCACATAAACAGAAACAAAAACAAAAACCATATGATTCTCTCAATAGACAAAGAAAAAGCATTTGACAAAATTCACCACCCTTTTATGATAAGAATGCTTAGCAAAATAGGCATAGATGGGGCTTACCTAAGAATGATACAAGCCATATATGACAAACCCACAGCCAACATCATACTGAATGGGGAAAAATTGAAAGCATTCCCATGTAGAACTGGAGCCAGACAAGGTTGCCCACTATCTCCACTTCTATCCAACATAGTGCTGGAAGTCCTGGCCACAGCAATCAGGCAAGAGAGTGGAATTAAAGGCATATGAATGGGAACAGAAGAGATCAAACTCTCACTCTTTGCTGATAATATCATATTATATTTAGAAAACCCGAAGGATTCAACCAAGAGGCTCCTGGAATTGATACATTAATTCAGTAAAGTCTCGGGATACAAAATCAATACACACAAATCAGAGGAATTCATAAACGCCAATAGCAGTCACACTGAGAACCAAATCAAAGACTCAATTCCCTTCACAATAGCAACAAAGAAAATAAAGTAACTAGGAATATATTTAAGTAAGGAGGTAAAAGACCTGTACAGGGAGAACTATGAAACATTGAGGAAGGAAATAGCCGAGGATATAAACAGCTGGAAAACTATACCATGCTCATGGGTTGGCAGAATCGACATTGTTAAAATGTCTATACTACCCAAAGTGATCTACAGATTCAATGCAATCCCTATTAAAATATCAACATCATTTTTCACAGATGTAGAAAAATTAATTTTACACTTCGTATGGAACCAGAGAAGACCCCGTATAGCAAAAACAATCCTAGGCAATAAAAACGAAATGGGAAGTATCAATTTACCAGACTTCAAACTATAGTAATCAAATCAGCTTGGTACTGGCACAAAAACAGAGCCATTGACCAGTGGAACAGAACTGAGAACCCAGATATAAAACAATCCTCATATAGCCATCTAACCTTTGACGAAGCAGACAAAAACATACACTGGGGAAAAGAATCCTTATTCAATAAATGGTGCTGGGAAAACTGGATAGCCACATGTAGAAGACTGAACCAGGATCCACACCTTTCACCTCTCACAAAAATCAACTCACGCTGGGTAACAGATTTAAACCTAAGAAATGAAACTATTAGAATTCTAGAGGAAAATGTTGGAAATATTCTTCTACACATTGGTCTAGGCAAAGAATTTATGAAAGAGACCCCAGAGGCAATCACAGCAACAACCAAAATAAATAAATGGGACCTGATCAAATTAAAAAGCTTCTGCACAGCCAAAAAACTGTTACAAGAGCAAACAGACAACCTACAGAATGGGAGAAAATTTTTGCATGCTACAAATCCGATAAAGGCTGATAACTAGAATCTATTTAGAACTCAGGAAAATCAGCAAGAAAAGTCACAAAACCCTATCAAAAAGTGGGCAAAGGAAATGAACAGAAACTTTTCAAAAGAAGAGAGAATAATGGCCAAAAAAATATGAAAAAATGCTCAACATCTCTAATCATCAGGGAAATGCAAATCAAAACCACAGTGAGATATCACTTATCTCCAGTGAGACTGGCCTGTATCAAAAAGTCCCAAAACAATAAATCTTGGCATGGATGCGGAGAGATAGGAACACTCATACACTGCTGGTGGGACTGCAAACTAGTGCAACCTCTGTGGGAAGCAATATGGAGATACCTTAAAGAGATACAAGTAGATCTACCATTGGATCCAGCAATCCCATTACTGGGCATCCACCCAAAAGGACAAAAGACATTCTGTTAAAAAGACACCTGCACTCGAATGTTCATAGCAGCACAATTCACCATTGCAAAGATGTGAAAACAACCCAAGTGCCCATCAATACATGAGTGGATTAATAAAATGTGATATATGTATACCATGGAGTACTATTCAAGCTATAAGAAATAATGG
>RJWJ010018456.1:0-31549 GCA_004363605.1 Indri indri | reverse complement strand
TATCTCTGAATATACTCCTGCAAAACCAAACATAGCTATAGAAGATTCAAATTAGTTTGCATAATAATATGACAGTATTTTTTTTAATTTCTGGCACGTAATATCTCTACAGATTATTACCTTTAGGGAAATAATTATTCTTTATTAATATGGATTTAGACATCAGTGAGTCTGAGCATAATTGTATTTCCTTAGAAGATGGTATGTGAGTGGGAGAGGGTGTGTGTGTGTATGTGTGTGTGTGTGTGTGTATGCCTGGCAATTGCTGGAAAAACACTTGAAGTTTAAAGAATGAGTTTATACAGTTTCACCTCAGAGACGAAAAGAAGGTCAAAATCTGGGGGGCATAGCGCAGTCTGAATGAACTATTTTGCTGAAATTAATCTCCCTCCTCAGCACACCAAACAGAAAATGGGGTTATTCTCAAACTGAATATTGCAATTCTGGGAATGTTATTGGTGGAGGATTTTGGAAAAATGTTGAAGATTCTTTTCTTCTCCATTTTTGAAATTTTTGATGAAGTATATTATATGTACATAAAAGTACACTTATCCTAAATGCATACATGGATCAGTTTCATAAACTGAGTACAATGTTAATCAGCACTGGGATATGGAACAGAATTTTACCAACATCCTAGAAAACTCTGTTGTGTACCCATACATTGGTTTCTTCTCAAGAGTAATTATTACCCTGATTTTTAATACTGTAGATATATTTTGCCTGTTTTCAAACTGTACCTAAATGGAAACATACGCTTTTTGTATCTGGCTTCTTTTGTGCAAAATAATGTGTGATTCATTCATGTTGTTGCAAGTAATTATAAATCATTCATTCTCATTTCTATATTGTATTCTATTGTTTGAGTTTATCTTAATTTATATATTCATTCAATTCAATGGGGATTCGTGTTATTTTTCCTTTGGAGTCTCTTATAAATAGCATTGCTATAAACATTCTAGTACATGTCTTGTGGTGTACATGTGTGCACATTTCTATTAGCAATATTCCTAGAAGTGGAATTAGTAGGCGATAGATTATTTTCAGCTTAAGTTAATAATATCAAGCAATTTTCCAAAAAGAATGTAAACAATTCATGTACCCACTAGGCATATATAATGAGAGTTCCACTTACTCCAAATTCCTGTTTCCTCTTGGTATTATGCCTTTTAAATTTTAATTTTTTTTTTGATATTTAGTGGGATTTCATTGTGATTTAAATGTGTTTCCCTGACAATAAGTGAAGGAAAACAATTTTCATATTTTTTGACTAGTTATTCATTTTTTAAACTCCCTATTCAAATTTACTTTTTCTGCTACTGATCTTTTAACCACTTCATAGGAGACTTTTATATCTTTTGAGAACTAGATCTTTGTCAAATATACATGTTATAAATATCTTACTCTATGCATTGCCTTTTCACTCTTTTAACATATATTTGATGAACAGATGCTCCTAATCTTCATACAGTGCAATTTATTGTTTCACTTTCTTTGTATTGAGTGCTTTTACAAATTCTTCATGAGGCAGTTTTGCCTCATTCAAGTTCAGGAGACACTATGTTCTCTTTGAAAAGTCTGTATGGATTTACTTTTCACAATGACATCAGCAGCACATGTGAAATTGAGTTTTTGTTGTAGTATGAAGAAAGATCAAAATTCCTTTATTTCCCTTATGGACGTCCAATTTATCTAGCACCATTTATTTGTGATGCCGTCCTTTCCCTGTTACATGTTCGTGTCACCTCTGCCATAAATCAGTTGATGGTACCTGTGCGCAACTTTATTTTGTACCATTGGTTAGTTTGTGTATTCTTTTTCTATTACTACCCTCTTGATAATTAGAACTTTATAATAGTGCTTGCTCTAGTAGTGTCTAGTTTTGCCCTTTAAAAACATTTTGGTTATTTTTGGCCATGATAATTTCTGTAAGAATTTTAGAATCAACTTTTAATTTACATACACACTACACACACACACACACACACACACAAACACACACAAACATACACACACATATACCCACCCTTCCAAGATTTTGATTGGGATTCAATTAAAGCTATAAGTCTATATGTAAAGAATTGAATTTTTTACAATTGTAAGCCTTTCAGTTCATAAACATTCTTTGAACAGGGAATTAAGAAATTTAGAAAGATATAATCAACAGGGCTGCAATATTGGATACTATTGATCAAGAGGGAAATTTAATTTAGAAGAAGAAAACTCATTGGTTTAAATAACCAATGTTCTTTCTATTACATTAGCAAAAATAGAAACTGCTCAGTCAGAGAATTCAAGAAAAGACCAAATAAACAGGAATAAAAGTCAAAGAATTTGCATTTGCCATAAAAAAAAAAAATGACCCAAATCAATAGAGGTTAGCTGAAGGGAGCAGAAGGACTAATTGAGAAGGAAAGACTAGTTGACAAGGAAGTGACCTGTGTAGACTCCATTCTTATTTACCCAAATTGTGAGGCCTTCTCTCATATCAATGACACTAACATGGTTAAATTTACTTTAAAATTATATAAACAGTAAATCATCATAATTAGATCAAAATGAGGTTTAACTGATTTCACTAAATGAAAGGTCTGGGAAGGATCTCGGGAAGATTTTATTTAATATACAAAGGTCAAAATCTTCAGGAGATGAATTTGGTTAAAAGAAGGTGTATTGATCTGAGTGCCCAGGACTTAACTTCAGTATGGCAGAGCACTTGTGTATTTCGTTTAACGTCATCACAGTCAGAATAAATAAATTGAGCATTTGAGCAATAAACAGTTTTTCTGCTTGGAACTTACTGGTTTATGGGAAGTCTGTGAAATGATGAAGTTTCTTATTTTCCTGGTGTGATGGCTTTGGTAAATAGGCTTAAAGCTCATTAGCAATTGTGACAAAGTACCATTGTAATTGTTCCCCCAGGCCCATGCAATCACAAAGGCTTGTTTGTTACAACAGCTAGCTTTATTCTAACTAACGTAATTGTGTTCTAGTTTATCTTGCTGATGTTGATGATAGAATGAAGGATGGGGAGAGGTTGATTGAAATTACAGAGCCAAACTGGACCCTGAGAAAAGATTTTTTTTCCCCCCTAAAGGGGCTGAATGTATACATTATGGATTTTTTAAATCAGGTTCCATGTTGCCAAAGTCATGAAAGAGGACACACTTCAAATCGGGTGTAACTTTGGAAGTAGGCTGATCATGTAAGGAGCCCCTTCCAGAAGGTTTACATTTTTCCTTCTAATTTCAATGATATTTTTCCTATTTCTAAACATGATTTCCTTTAGTTTCTCTCCAAATAATCTATAATGCTTGGTAAATACAATTTATTTAAGTCAACTAAGGACAATTTAGATATAGTACTGTGAAAGGAAGTGTGGTTTTCCCTTGGTGTTCTGTCTTATTAATAAAATCTTATAGATGCAAGGGAATTAGAGACGATTTTCTGTCTTAGGACATAGAATAAGATGAGATAAGGAATTTCAGACAAAAGACCAGTCTTTAAGTCTGCAGACTATATCCAAGATTTTAGAAATGACTGGTCAAATGTCCTATTGATTATTATTAGTGACAAGACATTATAAACTTGATTGTGGAATATTCCATATTGTGATAATAGATGAAGCTCCCTGAGGGGCTTCATCTTTTATTTTAGAGTCAAAACAGATTAAAACCAACACTAATTGTATTTATGGTCTTGGAATGGAATCGTTTCAACATACTGCCTTCAGTTTCTCCTGATGTTAATAACTAATGTTTTCATTGCCTGGACTTACACCAATTATAGAAGAAAACTAGAACACTCATCATTTATAATAAATTATTTACCACTCAAACGAGCATAGTTAGATGTTTCTTTCTATATCTGTGCTAAGCTTTAATTATTCATCCAATTGACTCTTGGGTTATAAATCCTTAAATCTATGGTTCTAATGATTTTTGAACTTCCATGTATGACTTCAAATAGATGATAGAAAACTAGGTATATTTTTATTCTCAGTTTCAAGCTCTCTTATTCAATATCCCCCATTTACTATATTATTGTTCTATTTCTTGCAAAAGGCTTCTAAGTTTTAATTTTTGTTTTATTATTCAATCCCAGTGTTGGTTGGTCTGAGCTCAATATTCCTACTAGTTCTGAGATGAAAACTGAACTGGAATCAGTTCTGTAAGATCTGAAAGAGTGAAGATTGGATATCTTGTCACATAAGCTTTCTCTAACCTGTGATGACCCAAAATATTAAAAAAAAATTTCCATTTCCAAGTAATTATTTGAATGGGCACATAATGTTTTAGACAATTTACTTTTAAAATTTGTATGATACACTGTTTATTGCAAATATGTATTTATTGCAAATTATAAAGCATGATAAATAATTTAAATTTTAGAAGCAGGATAAAAAGTGAACAGCATGACCTTTAAATATCTCACTAATTGTTTAAACCACCTGAGAAATATTTATTTTATGGGAGAATTTACCTTTGTTTGATTTACTATTTGTTATTAATTAAGGGTTTATACTACTGAAGTAACATGTTAACTTGTAGACCCGTATAGTAGGAATACAAATAATTACTTTTCAGTAGAAAATATTATCCCCCAAATTACAATTTTATAGCCATGTGGATTATTAAAGAATTGTCTTTAACTCAGTGTTGTCTTTCAGAACACTTTCCCAAGAGGGCTATAAATACTCTGTCCTCCAAAATGTTCTTTGAACAAACTTATTAATAATTTGTTGCATAAGTTTGACATATATTTAATCACATTTTAACGTTTTTGAAAATTGTAATTTGACAGCTTTGGAGAGGAATCAAAAGTTCAATAAACTCACCTGTCAGAATCAATTAAATTGCGTTCTCTGAGAATTGCACCTTACGGGCTATTTAAACCCTAGTAAATCTTTTCACAACCCTTGAAATGATTCTCAGTTTATACAATAGAACTTTATTTTTGCTAACTTTCTATTTTTCTAAGTTTGTTTTCTTTCTTCTAATATTAGGGTTTTTGATTTTTAAAAATCTCCAGTGCATTATTATGCTTGTGTGTTGCCTAACTAATGGTCACGGCCAAATCCCTTTCCATAACAGAGCCCACAAAACTAAGATTCTGTATCATATCTTGGACCAATTGGCTATCTCACCTGCACAGCGACGAGTACACTCTGGGTATATGTCAAGCTGATTTACACGCAGCTGTTAATTTATTTCCTATTGGTGAGAGCAAAGATTATAATCTGGTTTATGTGATTCTCAGTCAAGTGGATGATGGGATATATTCTTTGTTGAGTAAGAAATAGCAAACAATGAAGTTTTTAGCCTATTTTCTTTTAGTCTGTGTTATTTACTGCCCATTGGAAAGGAAAACAGCTCCTTGAGATTTGGACCTGTGACTTTTTGTGTTTCTGTTTACTTCAGCCTGAGCTAAATCTCCAATATCTCTGTAGGTCTGCCGTCTATAGATAGAATGGCCTTTATATCTTATCATATGAGTATGAAATAGTTTTCTACCTTCAGAAGGTGTTAATAAATTATATTACAATATTACTTTAGGGAACTATTTTGATTGGTTTATAGAGTTATATAGAAATGTATATAAATCTAATATTCCCAATATTTCCAAAAGATAAACTAAATTTCTAATATTTTGATTGTTCTGGTCCAAAATTTCTCAAATGTGGTTCAGTGTTAACTAGAGGGTCCTTTTATGGGTGTCTATGAGGTCAAAAATATTTTCATAATAACATTAAAAACCGATATTTTTTTTTCACTCTCACTCTTTTATAGATGTACAGTGGATTTGTCTAGAGGCTACATGATATGTGATGACAATATTTTTCAGACAACTAATGTAAAGTGCTCTTATGTTTTCTAGACTTTTCTAAGGTAATAGATTTTGTATATAAATATGTACCTATTCAGAGATTAATTCAGTGTGTTCTTAGTATTAATAGTACCTTTATGTCCTAACTAGCTATCCTACTTCCATTACTATAATCTAATTATTGTCCCATTTTACTTAAAAGAATGACAAATAGCAAACTATGGCTATTTGGACTTGAATGTTTAGCAAAGATTTTCTTTAAATGAATAAATGAGCCTATAAAATCAAGGAAGGATTGGCGGTGTTTGTTGCCATTGGTAAAATTTAAACTTTCAAGCAAAAATTATAATTTTGGTAAACTTGTGTTTGTTGCCATGATCTTAAGTACTTCCCAAGAGCAAAAGAATTTTCTGATTAAATTGCTGTGATATTAACTAATATGATTTGTAATGTTTTATCATAAATTAAATTTACATTTGGAAGGTTTATATAATTCAGTGAGCTAATATTTTCCATATGACCAATGAAATATTTTATGAAAGCATGAATGGATAAAAGACCCATTCAAAAGACAGGATACATCAATGGATTTTTATGAAACAGGAATAAAAGTTTACTGATAGCTTTAAAATTCCACATTGCAAATAACCTTTAAGAAATAACACTTGCACCATCTGGGGGATGGACATGCTTGAAGCTCTGAGTCGACAGGGGCAAGGGCAGTATATGTAATCTAAACATTTGTACCCCTGTAATATGTTGAAATTTAAAAAAAAGTTAAAAAAAAAAGAAATAACACTTGTCATGCTTTGGCTGTAACAGCAAAGAAGAATGATGTGAAAAGGGTATTCAAACACACTTTGTTTTTCCAATTATGTATTTGTTGAGAGCAGATGATCTACAAAAACTCCAACAATCAACAATTTGAATGCAAAAGGAGATACTTTATTATGAACAATATTAAGGATATATACAAAAATGTAAAATAATACCATTTTTCCATAATTGTTTTTGTATTTTGAAAAACACAACTGTCTTTATAAAACACATTATATACATTAATATATCATGGATTTATGAATGCTATTTTAAAATGAATTAAATATTAAAAACTGTAATTTTTAAATAGTTAATACAGCAAATTTTGAGACATAAACTCCCCCATAAAAGCACATTGGGATCTTCAGAAAATTTTAAGGGTGTAAAGGTCTCTTGAGACTAAAGTTTCAGAATTGCTGCTGTGTTAATCTTTTCAGAAAGTGAGAGAGAGAGAATTTCATAAACTGCTAGCTCAGAAGCCTTTTCATATAAGATTACAAGTTTATATTACTAAGGAGAATCCTTGGAAAAATCAGAGTAGTCTGATAATTTCGGCTGAAAATGGAAGAAAGAAATTCACCAAATTTGAAAAGCACTATAGGAGAAATTTAGTGGAGAGACTTAGATGCTTGTTTAGCTTTGTGTTGGGGGGATGTAATAATACAGGCTTTTAAAATATCAAATCTGAGATTTCTTAATGAAATTTTGAGACAGAAGTTAATTCTTTTGGCTTATAATGTGCTCAATACTGTATGCTCAAGGATATTTGTATGGTTAATTAACAATTCTTGCAACGGATACATAAATAAGCCAAACCAACTGAGGCTATTATTTTTGTAATCAAGGATAAACTTTGGAGATTATTTCTTTTCAAATTGGTGGGGTCATTAAGAAAAATTATTTATAGCTTGAAAATAAAGCAAAAGTGCGAACAGTATATTCTTTCAAATTTATACTGAAACATTCACAATGAATTATTTAATGATCTATAGAAATGTACCTATGTGATGTTGCTATTAAATAAAAGCTCTTACACTCATAAAATACACGTTGATGTGTAGATCTTATCCAAAAGAATTACAAATAATTTCTGTCTAGTGTAAAAACAAACTCCAAAATTATGTATTGCCCAGTAGGTCACTAATCAGTTCTACTTCTGAGTAAACTATTTTAGAATGTCTTTCATGATGAACTTATAATCATTCTTCCTCTCTCGTCTGAACCAAGTTTGTCATCTACCAGGGCCCTCCTTCAATGAGTTGAATAAAATATTTTCCTAGTGTTCATTTTCTGTTTTTATGAAAATTGTGATTTTAACTCTTTTAACATTAATAATCAAAATTTTTACCTCAAAATATTAAGGGGGTACAAATATTTTTTTACATGGATATCTTGTAGAATACTTAAGATGGGCTTTCAGTATGTCCATCACCAGAATAGTGTTCATCGTACCAGACAGGTAGGTTTTTAACCCTCACCTCCTCCCACACTCCCTCTTTCTTCATTTCCAGTGTCCTTTACATCTCTTTGTGCCCTTGTGTGCCCATAATTTAATTACCAATTATTAGGGAGCACATGTGCTGTTTATTTTTCCATTACTGAAATACTTCACTTAGGATGATGATCTTCAGTTCCACCCAAGTTGCAGCAGAAAACATTATTTCATTCATTGTTATGGCTGAGTAGTATGCCACAGTATTCACACACCACATTTTCTTCATCCTTTCATGAACCTATGGGCACTTGGGTTGATTCCACATCTTTGCAACTGTACATTCTGCTGCAATATACATTTGAGTATAGATTTCTTTCTGAAAAAAAAAAAATGGCTTCTTTTCCCTTAGGTAGATATCCAGTAGTGGGATTACGGTATTGAAGGGATCCAGCATACTGGATCAATTCTTTGAGGAATCTCCATACTGTTTTCCACAGAGTTCCACCAACAGTGTATAAGCATTCTTTTCTCTCTGTGTCCATGCCAGCATCTATTGTTTTTTGACTTTTTAATAATGACCATTCTGACAGGGGTAACATGGGTATCTCATTGTGGTTTTTATTTGCGTTTCCCTGACAATTAGTGATGTTGAGCATTTTTTTGTATGTTTCTTGGCAATTTGTCTATCTGCTTTTGAAAAACTTTTGTTCATGTCTTTTGCCCACTTTTTTTTTTTTTTTTTTTTGAAACAGAGTCTTGCTCTGTTGCCTGGGCTAGAGTGCTGTGGCATCAGCCTAGCTCACAGCAACCTCAAACTCCTGGGCTCAAGCAATACTCCTGCCTCAGCCTCCCAGAGTGCCAGTATTACAGGCATGAACCACCACACCTGGTCTTTTGCCCACTTTCTGATGGGGTTGTTTGTCTTTTTCTTGCTGATTTATTTGTATTTATAGATTCTGGACATTAGCCTTTTATCAGATGTATAGTTTTGGAATATTTTCTCCCATTCTATAGGTTGTCTGTTTGTTGATTATTTTCTTTGCAGTACAGACGATTTATAATTTAATTAAGTCTCATTTATTTATTTTTGTTGTTACTGTATTTGCCTATGGGGTCTTAGTCATAAATTCTTTGCCTACACCAATGACTAAAAGAGTTTTTCCTATGTTTTCTTCAAGAATTATTATGGTTTCATGTCTTACATTTAAGTATTTTATCCATCTTGAATTAATTTTTATATATGACAACAGATAGGGGTCCAGTTTGATTCTTCTGCATGTGGCTATCCAGTTTTCCCAGCACCATTTATTGAATAGGGCTTCCTTTTCCCAGCATATGTTATCTGTTGATGATCAGTTGGTTGTAGGTAGATGGATTTACATCTGAGTCCTCTATTTTGTCTCATTGGTCTATATCTCTACTTTAATGCCAGTACCATGCTATTTTGGTTACTAGAGTCTTATAGCATAATTTGAAGTCAAGTAATGTGATGCCTCCAGATTTGTCCTTTTTGCTTAAGATTGCTTTGATTATTTGGGTTCTTTTTTGATTCCAAATGAAGCATGGAATACTTTTTTCTAAATCTTCAAAATACCAGCGTTGGTATTTTCATAGAAATTGTGATGAATCTGTAAATCACTTTGGGCAGTATGGACATTTTAACATTGTTGAATCTATGAATCCATGACCATGGGACGTTTTCCCTTATTTGTGTCATCTATGATTTCTTTCATCAGTGTTTTGGTTGCTCTCCTTCTAGAGATCTTTCACCTCCTTGATTAAGTAAGTATATTCCTAGGTATTATATTTTCTTTGTAGCTATTATAAATGGTATTGAGTCTCGATTTGACACTCAGCATGATTGTTATTAGTATATAAAATGCTACTGATTTGTGTACATTGATTTTGTAACCTGAGAATTTGCTGAATTTATTTATCAATTCTAGGAGTCTTTTGGTGGAGTTTTTAGGGTTTTCTAGATACAAGATCATATGTTCAGTGAACAGGGATAATTTGACCTCCTCTTTCCTGATTTGGATACCTTTTGTTTCTTTCTCTGGCCTGATTGCTCTGGCTAAGACTATCATTGTTGATTTAAAGTCTATTTTGTCTATTAAGATAATGGCTATACCTGCTTGCTTTTGGTTTCCATTTGCATGGATTATTTTTTTTTCCATCTTTTACCTTGAGTCTGTGTGAGACCTTGCAAGTTAAATGTTTTAAAAAATTTTTAACTATTCTGAATTTAAAAATATATATATTTTACTAAACAATTTCATAAAACATATCTTATTTTTGCTTTCATATTAGTTCATACATATTTATAAAACTAGCCACAATTTAAATTTTCCAAATAATCTTAAGTAAGATCAAGTTTTATTTTTTCCTAATATAACTTTCCAGCAACCTTTATTGAGAAGACTGTTATTTCCCTGTCACTGTGTAGTAATACATTCAAGGGCCCATATATACTGTGACTTTTTTAGAGTTCAATCTCTTAATTCAAAGATGAGACAATTGATGCTCAGAAATGCGAGTCTACCAAGATCAAGAGGTCTGAGACTAGTACTTTGAGAATATGTTGAGTTTGTTTAGGAATCATTAGAACTATTCCTGAAAGTTAGAAATATTAACATGTGGGCATGAGATAAAGGACATTCCAGGAAAAGAAGCCAGTAATAACAAATGTCTGAAGATGAAATAGCATAGGAACATATCTTCAAGAACATGGAATAGTTCAGCTTGAATATAATGAAGTTACATAAGAAAAGTAGAAAGAATTAGTGTAGGTTGAATAGATCAAGAAAAGCCTTGAATACAGAGGTAAAGAATGTTAACTGTACGTTTTAGTCCATTATTGAATACATATGTGAAGAAGAATGTAGCACTCAGTGACCTGTCTGAGCCTCAGATTTAGGTGACCAGTTTTCAAGCTCACATTAAGAGTTAGAAAATGGAAGAATAAGAACTTTTGAAATAATATATTTTCTAAATTTTAAAAATATTTATTGTCTATTACAGATAACAGGGATACTGAGGAGGTAAGGTGACAAGATAGAAAATTCTTTGCTGATATGGAGAAATAGAGCTTGCTTTCTGATGATAGGAAGGGTGGGTGTAGCAATAAATGAATGAACAAATACAAAAGCAATTTATTATCAGGTAAAGAATAGCACAATCACAGGGTATATGAAAGTGAATGGCTGAGGAGGTACTTACTATTGTGTAGTCAGAGAAGACCTCACATTCCTGTGAAATGTATTTAAGCAAAGATTTGGACAATAGGTAGGAGCCAGCCAAGAAATCATATGAAGGTGAACATTCCAGGAAAAGGAATGAGAGTACAGAGGCCACAGCATAGAAACAGGCTTGCTGTGTTTGAAAGCCAGAATGAAGGGCAATAAAGCTGGAATGTAAGGAATAAAATAGATAATAGTATAATATTGGGCTGGAACAAATCCTTGTAGGATAGGGTTAGGAATTCGGGTTTATTCTAAGCCAGAGAGGGTGCCACTGGAGATGATCAGTTAGTGTCCTCTAATTTGTTTTTTTTTTTTAATTTCAGGATATTATGGGGGTACAGATGTTTAGGTTCTGTATGTTGCCCTTACCCCACCCCCCAAGTCTGAGTTTCAAGTGCGTCTGTCCCTCGGATAGTGCGCATCGCACTCTTTGTGTGTGCATATACCCGTCCCCTCCTCCCCCCATAATTTATGTTTTATAAAGTTCACTCTGGATGCTGTTTCAGGATTGGTTTATAGCGTAGTAAAGATAAAAGGAAGGAGTCTGCTTACTCCATTATATTCAGGCTGTCCTTTCAAGGTTAAGTCAATAGCACTTGATTGTGTATTGGGTATGAGAAGTGATGGAAAAAAAGAAATCAAGGGAAATTTTCTTGAGATTAGAAAGACTAAGAGTGAGTACATTTTTAAGTGAATATTTAAGAGTTGCCTCTTACACATAAAACGTTAGATGCTTATAATACATTAAAGTGGACTTTTCAAGTACTCTGAAGCTCATGGGAGAAGTCTTGGCAAGAGATGTGAATTTGGAGGTTATTGGCATATAGATGATATTTTAATCCATAGGCATGGATGAGATTGCTGAAAGTAAACATCATTTTCATTGGTCCATTCACACATTTCCTTACCTCGTTGTCAGTATTTCCACATAGTTAATGCACATATCATTCAGTAATACTCATCCCACTTTATCCAGGTGCCTAATTGTTAATTACCATTGAATTTAATAAAATTGCTAGGGGACAGCTACAAAACAAGTTCAGTTAAAAGGCATTTGCTGAAATCTCTGAGCTATAATAAACATTGCATGCTTACTGGTGTACTAATAAATGTCGAGTTTTGCTAAAATAATTTAATTTTCTCTCCCCTGAAAGAGTTTAATAAATATTTGGATTAAATTGGTAGCTTAAAATAGTCAATAAAATCAAGGCTGCTATAGAAAATGTAATTGTGACTCTCAGGAGTAAAACTGAATAGTGATCGGTAATTAGGAAGAAAAGAGAATATATATGGAGATGATAAGAGATCCCCGATGCTTAATAAACAATCCCCATGAGGTCAGGAGTCATTTTCTAAACTCAAGATTTACAGCACATTAGTGTTGATGTCATTTTCTTCTTTTTACTTTGTTCCAGATACAGAGATGGAGTGAATAGGAGATGAGTGAGTGGTGCTAGTGGTTTTCTTTCTGTTACTTTGGGAGAAAACAAAACATTCCACAAATAAAATTGCTCAAATTCAACTCACTATCGAACTAAAGTTTAACTGTCACTCTATGGGTATTTATAGATAACTCTTTTATTGGTAGGTGAGATATTACGACATTAAAGATTTAGGATATTCAAAACACATTCATTTGGACTTAGGCACATTTCGAATGAGTTTGGCAAGATATGTATGCAACTTATTACAAGGAACACAAGTTGTATAGAGATGTGTAGGGCTGTATTAGACTTTTTAATCATCCTTGAGAAGTTCTGGAGATGTGCACTCTGTAGACATACTTTAGTCATCTTTCTGTGTGTGTCAGAGAACAGAATTTTAAAAAGAGGACGAAGTAAAACTGCAGGAATGTGGTGGATCACAGTAGGGGTTAGTTGCGGAATAAATCCTATTTGTGTTGGCAAGACTCTACGTCGTATGAGGATTATTTATTGAGCAATTTCTATATGTTGATTACTATATTCATTGCTATGCTTTCTCTCATGCAATAAATTTAACGACACTGTAAGATAGGTAATACCATCATATTTATTTTACGGATAAAAAATGAAGCTCAAAAACCATACAATTAGTAAATTACTGAGCTTGAACTTGAATTTAGGTCTAGTTGACTCCAAAGCCTATATTTTTAACCATTGTTTACTCTGGTAAAATATATTTTTTTGGCATGTCTAGGGTAGAAGGTGTGCAGAAAATCTGGTTACATAATAGCTGGCTATTTTTTTTTTTTTATGTCTTATCATTGTTTGAATACCCTTTTACTTATATGGAAATTGGGAGATTATCCAAGTGAATCTAATCCAATCATACGGGCTCTCAAAAGCAAAGTCGGAAGGGGAAATTAGGGAGATCTGAAGTGTGAAAGGAACTCGACGTACCGTTGCTGGTGTTGAAGATAAAGAGAGCAACGTTGAAAGAAACGCAGTTGGCCGTGAGCACAGCAGAGCCTCCTTTTGCTCTCCCAACTGACACTGGGCAGCAACATGGGACTTTAGTTCAACCAACATGAGGAACTGAATTCTGCCAACCACATAAACGTGTGGGAAGCAGATTCTTCCTCAAAGCCTCTAGATAGGAATAGACCTGCCAATTCTCTGATTTTGGCCTGATGAGATCCTGAGCAGATGTCCCAGTTGAGCCTTCCTAGATTTCTGACCGACAGAAACTGTGAAATAATAAATGAGTGTTGTTCTGAGTTCTAAAGTCTGTGCTCACTTGTACTCAGTATAGAAAAGCTAATACAATGAGGGGCAGTCAATACACAGTGCCCTCACTTTCTTGTTTCTGATAATCAGATAAGGCAATGGTAAGACCTTCTCTTCTCTCTGGAACCAGGGATAAGATGGATTTTCAAGGGACTTTCAGTACTCTACAATAAATGTGGCAAAATAAAGTTTTATTTTAATGTTTTTAATGGTCCTAAGTATCTATGCCAAATTAAAATCTTGTTTCTAACATCTAACAAAACCTCATTGGATTATTGTGACATTTTTATCGAATGAGGTCAGTCTTGTCAAAGGGGAAGTGGGGAACAAAGACAACACAATGCAGCTCTTGACTTTAAAATCAATTGACAAGACATAGATATGCCTGATAAAACCATAAGAAATCTCTCCCTTTTAATATGGTCACTGTGTATTAAGTTGGACTCTCAGTATTAAGAAATATTACCATGAAAAGAATAGATTGGGCAGTTTTCCAATTTTTGAACAAATCACACTGAATATAGGTTTAAAAAAAAATGAATGATTTTTGCCTATATATCTATAATATAATATAGACCTGCAAAAATATCTTAAAATATTTTAAGCTAAATACTTTGTTTTACAAATATGTCTATGCTGTTCATCTTGATACATTCTTAGTAAAATGCTGATAAAAAAAGAAAGATCTGCCTAAGTGGCTTACTTCAATAAAAATAAAATGAATTTCATACAGATGCTAACATAGCCCCGTCATTCTGTCTTCAACATCATTTTCACTACATCAGAGCTACTACAGAAACGGGTGCTGACAAGGGACCTCCAATTAGATGAGTAGGAAATAAGTTCAAATGAAAATGTTGATTTTGACATGGATGAGCCCTGAGAAATTATGTCTTAAAAAGGCTTTGGTTTTAATGAAATTACTTTGTCTCTAGTAAGCATGCATTAACAATGGGTTCCATTTTTATCTTTTCACTCCACCAACGTTTACATCCAATGTAGGCCAGCGACTTCCCTGGAGAGAAAGATTTAAATAATTGAAAACTGTAGCCTAGAATATTCAAGTCATGGCCCAGGAGTATCCATTATTCTCATATTCATAACAAACACACCCAACTTGAGAAAGTATTAATTTACTCTGCTGCCTTCCTAAGAAGATTCTTCTTTGAGACTGAAAAAGGAAAAGGGAACGATAAGCTATTTGTTAGTTTTGTTAAAAAATGTGTGGATAGTAAGCAAGCTATGAAAATTTTCAGTAATTTAGTCTAAAAGTATTTCACATTAATATAGCCTTTACTCCACTGGATATCCACTCAATATTAAATGAGACTTCAGTCTTTTGTTTGTTTTCAAAATGAAACACACGGATGGTAAATAATAATAACCAATGATATTTTTAATTGTTATTATGTTCAGGGCATACATAGAACATACTTTATTTAGTATGGACTACAACTCTGTGTAATGCATGCTAGTTTTAAACATAAGATGTTGAATTTTAGAGAGAAAAAATGTTTTGCCTAAGGTAGAAAGTCAGCATATTTCAGAGCCCAGATGCTTGATAAATTTTGGTGAGTAAATGAATGTTGATCTGATTTCTGTAGGATTTTTCTGTTCAACTCTATTATGACTGGAGTATCACTGGAATCTGTGGAACATATATTTTTTTCTAAGCGACATTTCTAAATAATGTCGAACCACACTGAATATAGGTTAATACTACTCTGATAGTAGTAGAGTATGTATCATGACTTTTAAAAAAATATTGTATATAGATTTGAATATATATGACTATAGACATCAATTTTTAGCCATATCCATATTTTTATCAATATCTACAATTTTTCCAGTTACACAATTTGAAATTATTTGTAATTGGAGTACATATTACAAGTCAACTGAAGGTTAAACACAACGTTTCAGAATGAAGCCATGAGTGTGTTAATTTTTACTTACTTTGGCAGTTTCTAAAAATATTATGGTTAATTCCAAACTATTGCTGATTTGTAAATTATATGATTTAGCTTAATATTAGCTTGAGACATCCAACTCATATAGAACATTTGTAGCATAACAGTTTTCACCATAGGTTACCCTAAATTTGTATTATTAGTCATTTTGTATGAGATCTTTCTAGGGCCATTAAATAAACCTTTTATAAAAGAAGTTTTCAAAAATATAAAAAATAGAAATAATCATATAATAAAACACTCTACACTTCATTCATTTTCAACAGGTATCAGAATTCACCAATCTGTTTTATGTATTCCTTTCCCATTGTATTTTTTTCAAATGCTGGAGTACATTCAAATAATCCCAGATAATATGATATTTCATATTTTCATACATCTCTTCTGTTCATAAAGACCTGTATACTGATATAGACATTTTTTCTTTTTTTTTTGGTCAATTAACATGACATTATTGATCTTTAAATATTAACATTAATTCTTTAATACCATCTGACATCAAGCCCACATTTAAATTTTCCTGACTCATAGATTTTATTGTATACTTGTTTGATTCAAATCAGTCTCCAAACATGGTCCAAACATTACATTGGTTGTTCTAAGTCTCTTTTACTCTATCTTATAATGGTACTCCTCCCCCTAACTTTTAAATTATTTGCTGAGGAAATAAATTTATTTGTTGTATAGAGTTTCCCATATTCTGTGTTTGATTGATTGCTTCTTAATTGAATGCTTTATCTTCTATCCCTTTAATTTCTGGTTTATTAGAAGTTATATCCAGAGGATTGTTTACATTCAGATTGTAATTTTTAGATTAAGATAATTCATACATGGCTATGTGGACCTCCTTTACATCGCTGCATGGAGCACATGCTGTCCAGTTATCCCCATTTGCGATGTTGAGATTGAACTGGATTCAGGATCTGTCATCCTGCCCCACTCCCCACTGCGACATTTCATGTAGGGTTCTAATGCCATAATGGACAATGAGTTTGCCTGTTCTAAGAGAACTTCTAAGGTCTTGAATCTTGGCTCTGACAAATTGGGCAAATTATTTCAACGTGTGTCAGTTTTTATCTAGTGAAAAATAGGGATAAAAATAGTCTCCTATCAACTTTATAAGGCTGTTGCATGGGACTACATGCCAAACACTGAGACAGTGACTGGCACATGGAAATTCTTTATAAGTGTTTGCTTTTCTCATTGTCTTCACTACTACAATCCAATCCAATGTTAAGCCATCTCCAAGAGGCCACATTTTAATATGCATAGTGTTACTCTTTTAGAACTCACCCTTCCCAACGCTATTATTAAGCACAACTTTGGTCAAGTCTGCCAAAATATACTGTGGAAATCTTAAAACTTGGGAGGAGACAGGATTCAGATCAGTGCCCTGAGATGGGTGATTGCAGAAATGGATCAGTACACATAGGAAACCAATGCACAATGAATATCAATAATTCAGTAGAAGAAGGAAAGAGAAGCTAAAAATAATTAAGGGATATCTTAGACTCCAAGAATTTCAAGAAATATTAGGACCACCTACCCTCCCTATCACTTATAGGATTAGAGTTTGAGTGGTTATAATTCGATCTGAAATCTGAAAGACAAGATGTGTCTAGAACACTGGAGAAACTCAGGAACTGATGTGTCCACAGAAAAATTAATATAAGTGGTTATTATCCAGTGAAATGGTTTGAATCCTTTTAGTTTTTTTTTTTTTAAGCTATAGAGTTGGTATTTTTAAACTTAAAAATATGCAGCATTTCTGATGAAAATAATTTTAGGCTACTAAAGACAAACCACAGTGCAAATAAAAATGCATGAAAAAGAAATATTTATGTTTCCAAGAGGCCTCAATTTTGCAAGAGGAAGAAGAAGGTTTAGTGTTGTGTTTGCTTGAGGATTTTTTCTGAACACATTAACTGCCATGTGAGTTATATTTAACTCACACTAGTTTTGAGCTGGGGCCTCATGAAACATATGTAACTTGCACATCTCTTCACTTTGGGAGCTGTGAAAACTATTTTTCAAGTTGCATATAACTCACATGCAGAAAACAATAAAAATAACCAATTTTTCACTAAATTAGGAATATCGTTTTGTTTTCAAAGTTTTTATTCTATTTTCGTAGTAAAACACCGTAGATCTAAGGACATTTTTTTTTTTCTAGTGTGGCATTCAATGTGTTAAACAAAATAAGTTATGATCACAGAATGGTAAATATATTACTATTCTTCTGTGTAAACCTCAAAAGATTAGAGAGAAGAAAATACTGGTAGAAGTATGCATTTGTTGTGATATTGAAGTGTAAGTGTGCTTTACAAACTGAAATAACTGGGTTTCTGCAAAGTTTCATTTATATTTATATCCATTACTTCATTAAATCTGCAGGACAATACCATAAGACTAACAAATTAGGTCATGTGTTCAGTGGAGAGAGAAACTTATTGAGGTCTTTTGACATGGTCTTGTCACTACAAAGTTGATTTCAAAGGAAAGATTCCTAACTACATTTCCAGTTCTTTGACTATGCATTTTCATTATGACACTGTTGAACTTGAAAACAATGACAGGGAGATTATCAGAAGAAACAGAGAGTGTCCATAATATAAATTAAGAAACAAGAGATTAAAATATAAGGTATTAAAAGCTGTGTTAAAATAGCATTTACTTTTAAAAAATTTCTTACATCAAAATAACTAAATGATAACCTTTATATCTATTAAAAATATAAGCCTGACACCATAAATCTACTTTAATATATTTAATAATATTTCTCTTTTTTTTGCAAATGATAAAATAGTGATACAAAATTTGCCATAATATTTTTGTATTTTGATTAAAAATTTAATTAGTTATATTTATTAAATACAATTTAAATGTATGACACAATTTTTAGAATCAATCGAATTCTATAGTATAAATTTTTAATTCATAAAATGTAATAGGGTGTCTATATCTTTGTTTTGATTGGCATATATTTTAACTTTCTAGTGTTTCCAGTATTTACTCCTATGTAACACAGGACTATGTTCTCTGGAACATATCTGCCTTTAAATATTTCCGGAAATTTTCATTTCTCTATGTGTAGCTCTTTTATGTTCTGAAGGAGCATCTGTCAATTGTAATTTAACTTAAAGAAGTTGGAGTACATGTTTTCTCTTTTATTTGGTATATTGCAGGAGGCAGACTGAATTGCACTTGAGCAATAATTTGGAACCAGGCCATCAGTAAGACGTTTTGAATTACCTTATGATTTTCCACAAATTCAGACAAAGCTGTCCAGTAGAGTGAGTGATAATAAATTTTCTGTTTTTTGAATTTCCCATAGAATTAGTAAGAGTATTCTTTAGTAATTTATCAATAACTTCTCTACATATGCAGCATCATATTCTTGGTATTGCGAAAAGTTTAAAGTACTATAATACATAATTTCTGCCCTAACAAAGTTTATATTTTGTGGGAGAACACAGGTTTTTAAGTACATACATTGATATACTTAGTAAGCATGATGTGAATTGACCTGCTACTCTCCTATAACGCAGATTGTGATAATTTGCCTAGTGAATGGAAGAGATAATAAAATCTATGAGCAGAGAAATCCCTAAGGTGTAAAGCATCTCTCATGAAGTCTTACATTGCCCCATCAACAGAAAAAAATAAAATATTTTTTATTTGTCCAAGTGAAATCTGAAAAGCCACTTCCCACTACCTAGTATAGTGACTTGCAACTAAAAAGTTTTTTGTAAATATCTTCTGAATCAATAGATGAATATAGAGCAATGTGCAATCTGCACATCGAAGAAACCGAACTATTCCTGAAGGCTGGAGCCTGGGCTGTGCACTGGACTTGTATCGTATCATCAAGTCTTCCCAACATCTCTGCAATTAGTGGTATTAACTCTGTTTCATTGATGGGGTAATTAGGGGTGCAAAAACCTTGTTGTTTCTTAAGTTTCCTCAGACAACAAGCTAGAATTAAGAACCCAGATAATTCACACTTGAACACTTATGCTCATTCCACTGAACCATTCAATGTTCGCTACCAAGCCTTTTTATTTAAATGCATTTTTAAATTTAAATGTTATTCAGTTGTTTTCAGAAGCTCTGATAACACCCATAGAAAATATCTTTTTATAGCCCTCAATAGAGACCCTTTAAAGAGAAAGAACTCAAGATTATTATTCCTCTGATTTTTAAAAAGCTACTGGGAAAGCTATGGAGCCTTCGGAGATTTTTCTATCTGGGACTCATCATTTTTTCTATCCTATGCTAGAGAAAACTCTCTCCAGAAAAATGAGATGTAACTTCAATTAGCGTGATATTTTCTCTTGATGACATATCAAAGTAGCATATGCTAATATGCAAATTTTACTCACTAATATTAATAAAGGAGAGGATACGCTGTGGGTCAGAAACTTTGGATCTGAATGTTCACACAGGTCTGGCTTCCTCCTCTGCTTCCTGCCTATATATCTTTCTTCATTCTCTCTCTTCCTTCTTTTCATTCAATCTTTTTCTTGCACTTTCTTTTTCACTTCCTCCCTTACTTTCCCCTTATTCTTTCTTCTCCTTGTATCTTCCATCTCTTCCTTTCTCCACTCTCTCTCCTTCATTCTTTTTTCCTTTCTTTCTCCTCACTGTATCCCTCCTTGTGAAAGAATCTCTTATTTTGATTCTACACAGTAAAAACGTTATCTTTCCCAAGCCATTTACCCTTCCGCTATTTCTATTTGTTGCTTTTGAATGTGCCTGCGGTGGTTAATGGAAACAGCTGCATTCAAGAGAAAAGTTTCTGACAAGACAGATAGGAAAAAAACTTACAGCAATCAATTTTTAAACTCTGGTTTAAGCCAAAATTTGTTTTGTGTTGCTGATTGTTCTATAGTAAAAACTGCCACCAAAGAACAATACTTTCCTTTCTTAGCTCATCTAGAAATTATGTAAATTAAAAGATGAGACAAGAATACTCCGACGCTCCTGAGTATATCTCTGTGTAATGACCATAGTCATTCTATTTATCTCTTCAAAATGTCAGTGTCAGAGGCTCCCAGTGGGGGCCCAGATTAAAAAGGCAAATGAATCATAAATAAGCTTGCTTGCTCATCCTTTCAGCAGATGACTGTCTACCTTTTTACCTCAGCTTTATTTGATACATACTTGTGTGATGGAAGCTAATAGGAAACTTGGAAGGGATAATGGATAGGGAATGCATCCATTCATAGTAGTAAGAGAGGCTTTAAGTATTGAGGCTTTGAAATTGCATTTGGGTTCTGACATATAGGATTATCTATATTTGGATTTACAGCTATCTAAATATCCATGAAAATCCATAGTGGCTTGAAATGTGAATACTTTATTCAAGTCAAGAAGTAAATATTTCTTGTGTTGACATCAAATTTTATCTGTTGTAATTAAAAGTACATTTTTTACAAAATTTAACTGACACGTGCCTGTAGTCCCAGCTACACAGGAGGCTCAAGTGGTAGGGTCACTTGAGTCCAGGACTTTGAGATTGTAGTGAGCTCTGATGACACCACTGCACTCTAGCCCAGGCAATAGAGCAAGACCCTGTTTCTAAAATAAATAAATAAATAAAAGCACACTTTTGATGATAGTTTAATTTTGCCAAATTTGTATCATTAAATATATCTCTAAACAGATAAATATGGTGAGGCTTGTGCAGCCGACAATGTTGATTGCCTACACAGCAATCAACATCTTTTTCTTCTAATATCTTCTAATATCTTTTTCTTCTTAAAATGACTGCATATAGTACCCAGAATGCTGCGCCTATCTTATGAGCAAGAGATTAGTCATCAGTGACATGTTTAAGGTAGTACAGTAAAAATATAGAAAGCTCTAGGAACCTTAATGAGCTTCTGAATTAAGTTTGGAATGGTTCAAACTCTGTATTTTAGTTGGGTAAGATGATAGGTTAGAAGTCCATTGTTAGAGATGATGATTTTTCTAGTTTATTTGTGATCTTTCCAGTCCATTGTATTCCTGTGATCTCAAAGCATAATTTTCTTTTTGTCCTGTTTACAGCAGAGGTGCAAAATAAGTGTTTGGATTTTGACTTAACTAGTATAGCAGTGACTTTTGATGATGCATGTCACATTCCCTTGGATAAATATCCTAGCCCTTTGTCATTATGCAGAAAATCTTAGAACAATCCTAGCTTCTGCGAGTGCTGGTAGGATCAAGACTCTGTTGTCTACACCGGTGCCTTCCATAACACAGACTCATATGAACTTTTGCTCCTTCTCTGACTTGCTTTTCCAGATCCTTCGCTCCTAATTCCTAGGACAGCTTTTTAAACAATTTGCTTTGTACTTTGTAACAAGCTCTGTTCTTACATGAACTTCAACTAATACATCTGTTGTCAAGTACACCTAGTATCATAATTTCAGCAATTTAAATTGTGTAATGCTCACAACGATTAGAAATGCCCAGAAATATTCAAACTAGAAGAAATCTGATTATGCTTAAGCTAATAGGTTGTAGATTAACAAGTGTTAAGGTCTACAAATTTCCCACCTATCTGAAGAAGGAGAGTAGACATGGATAAAGCGTAAACCAGAGCTAAAAAGCTGATGCTTAGGTAAAGATCACCACCGACAGTAAAACTGGATCCCAGATATCTGAGAATCCTTAAGTATAATTCATTGAAAATCTAGTTCTTCTATGTAATTAAAAGGTAAACATATTTTCAATTTAACCATGATCTAGGTGCTTGAAAGTGTTTTCTACACTCTGCCCACTGCGTTCCCACCACCAACCTTCCCACTTCCCGACCTCTTCCCACACTATATAGACAATTTTCTGTATAGAATATTGTATCCTATTAGGTTAGTGTCATTGGCTGTTGTCAGTTGGTGTGTATAATTACAATATATGGGCATTTAGAAAGTCTTTAAAGCCTGAGACAAATTTTAATACAGATTTAGATGATTGTATATTTTATATGCTGCTTGTAACAAATATGGATGACCAAGTAAGGTATACAGTATGAAAACAAATGAATAGGTATTAAAGTATAAATGTCGCACATTTTAATGAACACTATTAAAGTAATTCGTATGGTGAATGTCTAAGAGACATGTAAGCAATCTGAAGGAAATCCCTGTGGTCACAACTCACGCTTCTGCCATATGGTAACTTCTCATAGAATCATCGACGTTTCACTATATGCATATTCTTTACTAAAATTGTCTGTTTACTGGAGGCAGGCACACTGTCTGATGCTGCTGTCACTCTATGTTAGCATAGTAGATCCATGACTGCAGGGAATGGAGGCTCTGCCAAAACTGTAGTGATGCAGGAAGAGTCGAGAGGCAACAAATCAACACCCCTTCCCCTTTTCTTTCTAGTCCGTCTTTGGTACCTCCCACTGGCCTAAAGGAATTGGGCAGCGGTGAGCCAGAGAGTGCACATGAACCAGTCTATAGAGGTCAGCTTCCTGAGGCCGGCACACAGGGCAGCAAAGTGAAGAAAATGGATCTATATAGAGGAAAGGGGGGAAATAAAAGCTAGCCAACACAAGGGGTTAATGTTTTTAAAGTTATTAAAGTGTCTTTCTGTTTTTGATTTTGTCTACATGTCCTTCTGCTGAGTCATCTTGAGACATCTTTCCACCTACTAGGAACGTCCAAGGTAGGGAGAGCGTGCGGAATGTACAAAATTGTTATATTGTTACTGATAAAATGTGAAGAGTCATGAAAAGCTGCTCTTCTGCTACCAGAATTCACAAAAGAGATTTTGCAATAAAACAGAAGAGTTTGTAATCCAGGATTTAGAAAGAGATAGAGGATTTTCTAAATTCTCTCAGCAGATCAAGAACCAATCTTGGATTCACATCACATGACTTACAAAATATAGAGAAGAACCACTAAGCCATGAGCCTAACACTCCAAATAAACATGAAAGAGCATGGGGCAAGAATCCCATCCCCAAGAGGATGACGTGTGTTTGTTAAGTGGAGGGAACACTGAAGGCAAGGAGCTTTTATCCTTATCTGACATAGAACTCTAGCAGATAATATTGCTGCACCAAGGGGGCTGGTGTTACAGGCTGTCTCTTAATGTAAACTTAGTGGTTCAGCATTAAGCCAAAAGAGAGACTGCGTTTCTCTTCCCCCCATTCCCATGTAATATAGATGCATCCATTTTCTTTTATGAGTGTTGGTAACATGGGAGTTAGATGAATGTCTGCGTTAGGACTTTGGACAAGGAGTGGGGGATAACAAGGGGATCACAGGAGGGCCAAAGGGCTAAAGAGCTCACAGCCTGAAGCGGAGCTATGCATGTTGCTGCCATTCCTGGAGCCATGGGAGAGCAGCAATGAAACCTGATACGAAATCGTACTTGGCCTACCCTGACCAAGTTGATAGAAACAAAACCACAGGTCACATCAGTAAGAGACACTAAAGAGTACCCAGGGATGGGCGAGTCATACTTCAGGAGTCATTAGCCCACACAATGGCAAAACACGCCTATGTCAATTTTGAGTACCTCTTTATTTGATTGCATGTGTATAGTAAGCCACCTCATAACAGCAGACATTACCTTGAAGTGGAGAAAGGGAAAAGAGGATCTGAAAAATCGAATATTTATCCCAAAGAAACTAACCTCCTCAAACTATAGCCCATATTAGAAAATTAAACTGAGATGACCAGATTATGCACCCCGAAACATTAACTTTGATTTCTTTTCCTCCTCTTGTCCAAGAGTGTCGTGGGGTGCAGGAAGTACCCACGAGGAAAATATATCATGTTTTAGGGACTATAGAACAATATTTTTCTGCAAACACGGGTGTACTGTATGTAACTCTATCATTTCAGAATTAGACCTCTCATTTAATGCTACATATTCTCATGTGTACTTTGAAGTATATGCATGTTTAAACTTGTTCAGGCTCTACTATGCACTAAATTCACTCTTGGTTCTGTGAGTTCATTGATTTGACATTGATCTGATTTGATTATATTTAGATAGATGATATCAGCTTTAATATTGAGGAAGTAGACAATGCAAAGTAATTAGTCACAAAGCTCTTTTGTAAGCCTCCAATATAATGAACTCTGGGCAAATTAGCTCGTGAGCATAATATCTCCCATTTTAATTTGATTTCTGAGCTCCAGAATTAGGAAGGCCATCAGTAAGATCCGTTGTTATTTTGCCCAATATAATTAGAGGGTCAGCAATTTGATCTTGCCTTGATGACAAAACAATTATCTATGGCATCCCCTTTCCCATCTAGGAAAAAAATAAAAGGCTGTGCTTACTTAGGTTTCTTTTCTAATTAAGTAGAGTTAGTCCTGGTTTCACAGGGATGGAATGAGCAAAACATAAATGTCAGAACTGCAGCTCAGTGTGAGTATATAAAGAATGTCTGAGGCAGGAGGAATCACAACCACAGTAGTCGTGATCCTTCTGCTCTCATATTGTTACCCTTCTGTCTCTGTCTGTAGAAGCCGTGGGGCTTTTCTTTTATCTCCAGCTGGTGCGGCTGCTGTCCCCTCCCATCTGGCCTGTGTTTGCACTGTGAGCTCCCCGGCTCTCCTGGGGTATGTCTGGCTATTTCTCAATTCCCCCTTCCCTCAGTCGTCCAAGTTGGCAGTTTTGAATAGAACTTTTCTAGAAGACTCTAGAAAAGTAGAAATTAACATGAAATGTTATAGCAGCTTCAAAACAGGTTTGTAGAGCACAGAATACATAAGGAAAGCAGATTAAAGTCCTATCCAGCTCTGCTTCTGTGGTACAATTTGCCAAGTACATGAATCACCGTTTTCTTTTTTAATCTTAGCATTACCTGCCTTAGTTACAGGATAACCTCTCTTCCAAAGTAAAATCACTTTATACCTCTTTTAGGACGGGTGAATTTGTCAGTTTCTACCAAAACCAATTTCTGATAGCCAGAGTTCTGAGGTGTCAGAAAAACACAAGTGCAGATTTTTGTCGTGGCAATTTTACCTGTGTGACTTTCATCAAATCGTCTCACCTTGCTGACTTTGTTTTTATCTGTGTAACAGGAATCATCAGACCCACCTCATAAATGTTCTCAGGGATTAGTGAAATAATAAAATAGGTTAAGCATTAGTATGGTGTTTACAAATAATAAAAGCTCAAAAATGATAATTGTTTTATTATTTATTTTTAGTAATTGTTCTAATCTTGTGTAAAAGAAATTCTCTTCAGGATTTTTGTTCTTTCCAAGGATTGTCTGATGCATATTGACAGCTACAATTAAAAGGTCACCTTCACTATTGTTTTGGATTATTAGGTATGTCTAGTAAGTGTTCTTATGGCCATGTGTCCTTCTGGGTCACTAGGTTACCTAGAAAGACTCACTAGTCTCACCAAGTGAGTAATATGTCTCTTCTTCACATATTGCTTTGGTCCTCCCTTAAACTTCCTCTTTTGAACATTCAGAACGAAGTAAAAATGATTAATTGGCTTTATGTCCATTTAGTTTTAGGATGCTGAGACGATTTTATAATGTAGCTGAAAATTCTTTGACATTCCTTTCATTGAAAGATAAGGTTTTTGTGTTTTCTTCTTTAATCTGTACAGACTTATTACTGCTTCAACCCACAGAGTACAGCAAAAAACTCTTTTTGAGGCTGGCAGATACAAAGCATGCGTCTTCCACTCTGTCTCATGGAGCACTGAGCTACCATAACAGAATTTCAACTACCACGAAGCAGCCATGCTGTGAGGAAGCCCAAACCATATGGAAAGACTATTTATAGCTTCAGAAGACAGTCTCAGGGAAGCTCAGCCTCAAAGTCATCCCAGCCCAGGTGCCAGATGTGTGAATGAGGAAGCCTCCAGGTGAGTTAGAATTCAGCCATTCAGTTATATCCAGCTATTTGAGTTTCCCCAGTGGAGGCCCCAGTCAATGTAGAACAGAGTCAAGCCATATGGGCTATGCCTTGTCCAAATTCCTGACCCACATAATCTGTGAGCATGATAAAACGGTTGCCGTTTTATGCCACTGAGTTATGGCTAGTTTGTTACGTAGTGATTTATTTCTCAAACAGTCCCAAAATTTAAGCAGAACTTCTGGAGCTAGAGAGTTTATTGAGTAGTTATCAGTTAAGGGTTTTCCAAAAAATTCAACTCAGATGGAGCCAAGCAGGGCTGGTAGTGGACAGTGGGGTCGAAGGAACTGCTTCAGGAGAACTTGGCATGAAATAATACACGGGATGTGAAGAACTAAGTCCAAGAAAGTCTAGAAGCAGGCTTAGGGATCTAGTGTAAGGACAGAATTCCAGTCTCCCAAAGAAGAGGATATTGAGGAAGATATTAAATAGGAAAACATGTCGAGACTTAAACATAATAACATAAGCAAACAATTACTGAGCAACCAACAAAAATACTGATCAGATTCCTAACTACATCAGTTTTAGATAATCTGACATTTTATTGTCAAAGTTCTTGACTATAGTCAGGGGGTTTCATCTGTAAGACCTGGAGGTTGAAAATGCACTAGGGTATTTGAAAAATACAAGTAGATTTCTGAGAAGGTAATTGTTTTCCCATGTTAAGCATGTATTTCCCCCAATAACTCCAATAATAACATTATAAAATAAAATTAAAAAGTTTATCTTCTACAAAAAATTCATATAGAGTTTCAAAAACAGGATATACACATAACAGACTTGTCAGTCCAAGACCTATAATAGCAGTTGTCACATGGCACATAAACTACATTTGAGAATGATGGCAATCAGGGGTACAAGGCCCTTTTATTTTCACTGACTTTTTTAACTTGAAAAAATTCAAACAGAAAACAAGCATTGAAATTGAAAAGCCAATAAAAACATGATAGTTTAAAAAAATACTTTGCTTTCTTTAACCTGATTAGAGTGTTCAATGAATGAATGAATATTTTTTTCTGATACATCTATTTAAATTTGATAAGATATATTATATCATGCACACATAAAAACAACATAGAGACATTTATCATGCCCTACTTTATTCTCAAATTTGAAACCATCTGTAGCTGATTACTTCCATGTTAAAGTGACAAACATGATAATTTTCAGTTCTTAGGGAACTATTAATTTTTCTTCTATTCTGTTTTGTATTTGTCTGTTTCAGCTTACACATTTTATTGGTGACCTTCTAGGACAACATTTTACAAACTGGCTAATATCTCTGTGGTATAAAGATTAGTGTCCAGGTGAAACATTCTTTTTTGTACCTCACACAGAAAGCATGTCAAGGATGGAAACTTAGGAAATGTTACCTATGTACTTCAACTGTGAATGAGTATGCAAATTTAGACTGGAATCTATTCTGCAGAGTGTAGCTTCTTAGAGTTAAAGGAGGGTCACCTGGGTATTATGGAAACTGGGAAGCCAAAGGTCCTTTTTAATTTTTTAAAAAGCTTTAAAATATTTAATTGAGAAATGAAAATTGTGTATATTCAAGATGTATATATTCAAGATGTACAATGTATATATACACATATATATACATTGTATCAAGGTTATCACAATCAAATTAATTAACATATTCATTCATCACCCATAGTTACCATTGCGTGTGTATGGGGGGGAGTAAGGACACTTAAAATCTGCTCTGTCATCAAATTTCAAGTGAATAATACAGTATTATTAACTACAGTCATCATGTTGTGCATTACATTTCTGGAATTTATTCATCTTTGAACAGAAAGCTTGTACACTTGACTAACATCTCCACATTTCCCTCACCCCCCAGCCCCAGGTAACCACTGTTCTACTCTCTGCTTATATGAGTTTGGCTTTTTTAGATTCCACATACAAGTGAGATTATGCAGGATTTGTCTTTCTGTGGCTGTTTATTTCACTAAGCGAGATGTTCTGGTTCATCCATGTTGTCTCATATGGGAGGATTGCCTTCTTCTTTTTGGCTAAATAATATCACATTGAATATATTAATAGGTACCACATTTTCTTTGTCTTTTCTTCCATCAATGGACATTTAGTTTTTTCCTCATTTCTTGACTGTTGTAAATAATGTTGCAATGATAATAGGGGTATGGATACCTCTTCAACAAACTGATTTTATTACTTTTCGATATATACCCAGAGTGGGATTGCTGAATTGCATAGCAGTTCTAACTTTTAATTTTTTGAGGAACCTCTGTACTGTTTTGCATAATAGCTGTACCAATTTACATTCTCATGGGTGCACAATGGTTCCCTTTTCTCCACACCCCGCCAACATCTTGTTATCTATCATCGTTTTGATAATATCCATCCTAATAGCTGTCAGGTGATATCTCTTTGGGATATTTATTTGCATTTCATTGATGATTAGTGATGCTAAGCACCTTTTCATATACCTGTTGGCCATTTGTGTGTCGTCTTTGGACAAATGTCTATTCAGATCCTTTGCCCATTTTTTAAACTGGGTTATTTCGTTGCTATTGAGTTGGGTAAATTACTTACATATTTTGAATATTAACTCCTTATCAGATGTCAGATGTATGGCTTGCAAATATTTTTTTCCCATTCAATAGGTTGCCTTTTTGTTTGGTGATTGTTTCCTTTGTTGTGCAGAAACATTTTAGTTCGATGTATTTCCAATTATCTATGTTTGCTTTTGTTGCCTGTGCTTTTGGCATCATAGTAAAAAATTCATTGCCAAAGTCCATGTCAAGGAGTTTTTGCCTATATTTTCTTCTAGAAGTTTAATAATTTCAGATCTTACATTTAAGTCTTCCCTCCATTTTGAGTTCATTTTTGTCCATGGTGTAAAGCAACAGTACAATTTCATTCTTTCACTTATGGATATTTAGTTTTTCTATATTTATTGAAGAGACTAGCCCTTCCCCACTGTATTCTTAGCACCCTTGTTAGAGATTAGTTGAGCATATATGCATGGGTTTATTTGGGGGCACTCTATTCTGTTCCATTGGTCTATGTGTCAGTTCTTAATGCAAGTAAAATACTTTTTTGATAACTATAGTTTTGTAGTATAGTTTGAAATTAGTGAGTGTGATGCCTTCAGCTTTGTTTTTCTTTCT
Source organism: Indri indri (assembly GCA_004363605.1). NCBI lineage: Eukaryota > Metazoa > Chordata > Mammalia > Primates > Indriidae > Indri > Indri indri. The sequence continues at coordinate 1,521 of RJWJ010018456.1, read as the reverse complement.
CAGGATTGCTTTGGCTATTCAGTGTATTTTGTGGTTCCACATGTTATGATTGATTTTCCTATTACTGTGAAAAATGCAATTGAAAGTTTGGTAATGATAAAGATTGCATCTATAGATTGCTTTGGATAGTATGGACATTTTAACAATATTAATAATTTCATTGCATGAACATGGGATTTGTGTCTTATAGGTCCTATAGTTCTCAGTATACTATTAGTTCACCTCCTTGGTTAAATCTATTTCTAAGTATTTTATTTATTTAGATCCTATTGCATATGAGATTGCATTCTTAATTTCCTTTTTTGGATACTTTGTTGTTAGTGTATAGAAATGCAACTGATTTTTGTACATTGACTTTGTAGCCTGTGACTTTACTGACTTTATTTATATATTCTAATATTTTTTGGTGGAGTCTTTAAGGTTTTGTATATATAAAATCATGTCATCTGCAAAAAGAGACAATTTAACTTCTTTCTTTCTAATATGGATGCCTTTTTCTTTTTCTTGCTTAATTGTTCAGGCTAGGACTTCTAGCACTATATGAATACAAAGGGTAAGAGTAGGCACCCTTGTCTTCTTCCTGATCTTGGAGGTTTAAGTTTTTCATATTGAGTATGATTGTGGGCTTGTCATATGTATGATCTTCTCAGTGTGCTGTTGAATTTGGTTTGGAAGTATTTTGTTGAAAATTTTTGCATCTATGTTCATAAAGGATATGAACCTTGCATGGGTATTTGTGCATTTGAAAAAGCAAACACTTTTTCCCATCTTTATAGACTAGTTTTGGTTGGTAAAGACCTCCCATTAGTTTCCCAAGCTGATGTGGTTGTGTCCAGAATTTCAATTGAGTGGTATTTCAGCTGGGTTGTGTGGTTGCTGCTGGGTCTTCAGTGGGATCTGAAGTTGGCAGGCCCATTACTAGGGGCTCAAATGGGCGTTGATCCTGTCTGATGCCTGGGTGGACTGGACTGCCCCAGGAACTTGTTCAGTATGGTTGGCAATGAGATCAGAGTCCACTTCAGGGTCCACAGATTGCATGTCTGTTATCAGGCACATGGACAGCTGGGGCTTCCTCTGGGTCCCTAGAAGGTCCCCAACTACGTTATTGCATGGGCCCCTAGGCAGGCATTCCTGGCCCCAGACCGAAGCTGAGAAGGGCTAGAAATGGGTCAAAGGCCTGTTTCAGGGTCTACAGCTGATATTGAGAGCTGTAGGCCTGCCTTTGGGGGCATGGACTAGTGTATCTCTCTCTGGGTTCCTGGGCCAGCAGGATTGCTCTCAGTCCTCTTGGCTGAGAGGGGCTGGGGCTAAATTCTCTGGCTATTTTAGAATCTGCTGTAAGAGTGGGGTTGTAGGGATATGGGTCGACATAGCTCCCTGTGGGTCCCTGGGTGGGCAGAATTACTCTCACACTTCAGCTGAGAAAGGTTGGAGCTGAGTAACAGGGCTGTTTTAGGATCTGCTATGGGATCAAGGTTGGCATGCCCATTTCAGTAACACAGACAGGAGTATCTCTCAAAA
>RJWJ010018455.1:0-31568 GCA_004363605.1 Indri indri | reverse complement strand
GTTTGCACATAGGTCCAAGCTCTTTGCTCTGACGCAGCACACAGAACAGACCTACCCCTAATCCACGTGAAAGTCCTTCAGATATAGACCTAGGCCACTGGTTCAGTGACACTGGGAGTAGAGATTAAAAGACCTCCTGTCTCCCTCTATGAACCTGTGTCACTTGGGGCCAGACACTTAAATTCTCTGTTGCCCACAAACAAAACACCGCATGCTGCTTCCTCTCCAGCACTGCGGTGAGAAATGCTTTAAGAGATACCCCATAAGGCACAAAGCCGATCTTTCCTATTTTATTTCAAGAGAAAAATGCCTGGTCATATGCAGCCAGGTTTTTGAGCCTCGCTGGGACACAGGCAAGTAATAATTGCTTTCTCCACGTTTCTTCTCCATCCTTGCAGAGCTAAGGTGGGGTCCCCTCCCCGCTTGGCCCTCTCACGTCTTTCCCGAGGTGGGGCCTGCTCAGTCTGCACCAGCGGTTGCACCTTGCCCGAGGTCATCGACGAGAGGACTCAGAGTGGGGGGCTGAGCCCCACGCCAGACACCACTCACAGGGACACAGAGGAGTCCCTTCTTCTCCGGGGGCCGCACTGTACTCCTGGGTAAAAGGAAAGGGCTGGAACCCTCTGGGAGGTCCCCTCTGTCCTACTGTCTTCCACCCAGCTCCACTCCTGCTTGGGAGCTCCTCCCCCAGGCCTTAGCAGTGCTGAGCACCTTCTGTGATAAACCCCATTGATTCGCAGCGGGAAATGGGTTTGCCGGAGCCAGAGCCCGTCGCTAGTCAACGAGGACTGCCTGGCCAGGTGAGCGTGACACAGCAGCTGTGCTGATTTAGCAAGACATTCTTTTCCTTTATTTCTTCAAAAGAAAAAAAAATGCTGCCATAAATTAAACTCATCTGACTGCCGGCCAAGAATAACTCCTCGCCCCTGAGAACTGCTCACTGACACTGAAGTGGAATAATTCTGGAGGGAAACTGAGGACATAGCAGACCACGGAGATGGCCCCACTTCCTGACGACACCTCCTGGCTGAGGGGCTGGGGGCTTGCGGCCTGGGGAACGGGCCGGGGGTTGTGGCGGGACGCAGCAGGGAGGGCTGGCCACCCAGTGTCAGGGAGGCTCCCAACGGCAAAGCCAGACGGCCCAGCTTCCAATCTCGATTATCGCTCACTAGCTGTGGGTCTCCGCGTGCTCAGAGCACAGGAGTGGGGGCTGCTGCCTGGAGCTCTGGGGCAGCCAGGATGGAAGCTCTGCCACCCTAGCGCCCTAGTCCAAAAGAAATGAAAAAGGACCAAAGCCAGAATCGTGATTGACGGAAATTCATCACACACCTCAAAGGCATCTTCTGCCAACGCCGGCCCAGCATCCTGCTCTGTCCGTGGACAGCAGCGTGGTGGTCAGGTGACTTGGGGCGGGAGCTGCAGGAAAAGCCTCCGAACAGCGCGAAACGTGGCCACGGGGAGGTCAAGTCGCGCCGGCCCTCCGAGCGGCAGGCTCTGCCCGCTTGTCGCTCCACCCTCCATCCATCCACTCATTCATCTGACCAGCACGTGCTGAGAGCTTCCTCTGTGCCGGGCACTGGGGCAGCCGAAATGAACAAGACGCGGCCTTGGTAGTTGAAGCCTACAAACAAATAGAAAACAGCATTTTGGTGCATCTACCATGAGCCAGGCATTTTGCAGATATTGTTAATATTTCACTGAATTCCCTTACCGCCTCTTTGAGGTCAGTGTTATCATCTTTATTTTACGTCAAGAAGTTGTTGAGAAGCACTGAGAGGTTGAATAGTTTGTCTTAAGTCACTATCTTAGTCCACTCAGGCTGCCACAACAAAATGCTACGGACTGGGTGCCTCAAACAGCACAAATTTCCCCTTGGGCCCAGCGCCAGCGGAGCCGGTGTCTGGTGGGGGCTCTCCCTCTGGCTTGCAGACAGCCGCTTTCCCGCTGTGTCCTCACGTGGCAGAGAGAGAAAGCAAAATCCCTCTCTCCCTCTTCTTAAAAGACCACCAATCGCATTGAAGTAGGTCCCCTCCCCTATGACCTTAATTAACCCCAAATACCTCCCAAAACTCCATCTCCAAATTCCATTACATCTGGGGTTAGGATGTCAACATAAAAATTTGGGGGAAACACAATCCAGTGTGTGACAGGCACTCTCAGTTTCAGAACAAGATTCGAAGCTGGACACATCTGTCCCAGAGCTGGTGTCTCTCCACTCTGCCACACTTGCCACCATCCACCTTCTCTCCCTGACCACCTGCAAGTTAGAGACCCCTCCAAAACAATTTGGGGTGGCATTCTTGGCCCCCAGCCTTGTGCTGGGGACCACCAGCTGTTTGGGCAGTGCCAACATTTCAGGATCAATGGGTGCCCTCTTGCCGCCCATTGATGAGGTTAGTGTCCGACATTAACTTTAATAATTTTGCCATATCCACCCCCAGTCATCACTATTTAAGAAGGAACACAAACCGGACATTGCCAGGCCACGTGAGTTTTGGAGTTTCTGTTTCCTTGCCCTTTGTCCTGGGCAGGTATCCACCTCTATGGGGAAGATCAAAGTGCAAATCCCCTGCCTGCCTCGCCTCCTAACAAAAACCACACACGGAATGCCCTGCTGATAGCATGACTGTGGTATGCAATTGAGGAGAGAAAAGCTTGCTGAAAAAGGAGATACCATCAAGGTCCAACCTGAAGCCATAAAGATCATAGGTGCTTTAACTAGGATTAAGAGGACTCTGGGCAGAAACCAGCAGTTGATCTTTGGACTGCCCCTTGTTTAACTCCATGTAAGCCAAAATCCTCTGTCTCCTGGAATTCCAACCCTGGATGTTCATGGTCAATTTGCTGCTTCTCACAACAGGAGAAGATATTGGTCCTTTGCAATTATTGACAATATGCCAAACAGAGCATCATGTAATTTGGCCACACTGGGCCACAACCCATCTCAGTTTTTAATGCATGTTTCCTTCAAGCAGATACTGCATGGCTAGTTTCACTAATGTGGTAAAGAGAAAATACCTCAATAAAGCCAAGTCAGCAGTCTGGCTTGAAATACTCACATAGTGCCTCCAATATGGACTACAAGCCAGTGTGACCAGACAAACTGAAACCCACTCAGCTTCTGTAACGGGTGCGGAAAGCCTCCCGCGTTCAGTACAGGCGCTTGCAGAGCTGGACACAGGGCTCTTGCAAGAGAGTCATGAAACATTAAGACTATAAAAGAGCCTGGTCCCTGAGCTACAGAAGTACAGACCGGCAGTTTGTGCTTGTCCTCGGGTCTTTCCTTGACCTCTTATAACCTGAACGACCCTGCACAGGTAACCCAAGGGAGCTTCCATTTCTTCAGCCTATTCCTCACGTAAAACGGAAACAACGGTACTGATCTCACAGTGCGGGAGCAGCTGGGGGAGGGGAGGCATGCGACAGTGCTGGAGATGTGTAAAAGTGACCTGCACGCTGATCTTAAAGATGACCACGCTGAACTCAAGAACTGCTAAACAGTATTCCCAACAGGAGCATCGCCCCAGTGTCCAGACACATCCAATCCGACCCAAATCAACAGATGCTCAAATCAAGTAAATACTATAATACCTGCCACGTACTGAGCTCTGGGCTCTGTGCAACCAACACCTCATTCATCCCTCACAGCTGCCCTCCTGGGTGTCGCTATTGCAATTTCATGGGTAAGGAAGCTAAGACTCTGGAACATTCAGTTGTCTGCACGAGTACGTGGAGCTGGCTTTGAAAACCAGCTTCAGGAAGGGAAGAGAAGGACCAAGCACCCCACTCAAGGGACGGCAGGAGCAGGGGACCCGAGTCCTGCCGAGAGACCCCAACTTCGCTCTTCTCCCTCCCACCCCGAGGAAGGAAACCCACGTGGCCGGGCGGGGTGCCGGGGCCACCACACACCCACCACGCCATCGCTCATGCAGTCGGGCTGAAGCACCTGCTCCAGGCTCGTTTCTGAGGCGCTGGCCATGCATGGGACTCCGGGGAGGCTGAAAGTCGCAGATGGCTCCTCACTAGCCGAGCAGCGCGGTGGCAGAGCCAGCCTGCCTTCGTGCCCACAGGGAGAGGGGTTTTGCATCCTTGCTAACTCGTTCTCATGCCCTCGTTGGTCTGTTTTGGCTTTGACATTGAATGGTGCTTGTACGTAGAATTCCCCGGGAAAGAAAATGCCCTTGTTCAATTGAAAAGCACCTTCCTTCCTTCTGTGAGCTTCTGCCTCGGGACTAAACACGCTGGAAAAGACCAAACAGCACTTCGCCAAGGAGGTTTCTAGCTGAGACTATGCTGCTGTTACTTTCAAACTGAGGAGAAATGTTTCCCCTGCCAACGGGGGTCATAAAGTTTGTCGTCAAATATTGAGAAACATCAGAGCACACCATGGACTAGTGGCCTTGAACACCAAAAGCCCTTGTGTTACCTAGGTCACAAAAGCAGTATATCTTTCTAAAGTGATGCTTTTATAGGTTATTGTGGGTTTTTTAAGCTGTAAAGGCCCAGGTTGGGCTTGTCAGACTCCCCCTGCCCAAGTTGGTGATAAGGAAACTGAAGCCCAGGGAGAGGCCGGGTCTCGTCCAAGGTCACAGAAGGGCTGCACACAGAGCCGGAGCAGCCAGAGCTTCAGTCGGGGCCTGTCTGGGGCTGAATTGTGTCTCCCCAAATTCATATGCTAAAGTCGTAACTCCAAGAACCTCAGAATGTGACTGCATCTGGAGACAGGTCTTTTAAATATGTGATTAAGTTAAAATGAGGTCACTAGGGCGGGCCCTGATGCAATCTGACCAGTGTCCATATAAGAAGAGGCGGTTAGGACACAGACACGCACGGAGACAACCAGGTGAAGACACAGGTAGAGGCAACCAACACCTACAAGCCAGGGCTCCAGGTCTCAGGAGAAACCAACCCTGTCAACGCCTTGATCTCAGACCTCCAGCCTCCAAGACTGAGAACAGAGATTTCTGTGGTTCCGGCCCCCACCCCCAGTGTGCGTTCCTTTGCTAGTGCAGCCCCAGGACACGAATGCAGTGCCCCTCTCTGCTTCCCTGTGTCATGGCAGCCATTCAGGGTACAGGAATTTTAAAGTATATCATTTCTGTGCACTTACTGAAATGGAAGACACGTTGGGCAAAGCACTTTTAGTTAGTAACGTGGGAGAATCCCTTTGATATTGTTCGTATCGTGCAGATGGTGAGATAAAGTCGTAGAAATGGTTTTCCTGTGTCACGGGGAAGCTATCTCTGCAATCAGTTCCCAAAGGAGCCAACCGAAATATCTTAGACGGTGACGACATCGCTGGAGTGACTGTTTAAGGGGAGTGGAACTCATCTTTGGGGATAAGATCAAGTCATTTGTTTGAGCAAAGTCTAACAAGAGTCTCGTGGATTTGTTTTCTTGCTTCCTAAGTCCCAGAAACGGACTGGGAAGGAAAACGTCTGGGGGTTTCTACGGGAAAGGTGGATGGAAGTCGTGGAGGAGGGAGTAGAAGAAAACAGAAGGCGGAACTCGCTCACGTGTGCGTCCGAGAGCCCGTGAGCGAGGACGCACTCCGGGCCAGCATTGCGGGGGTGCAGAGAGGGAGTGACAGTGATGCGCGGCCGAGGACCCTGGGCCACCGAGGCCACCTAGCGCAGCAGTCACACGTGTGGACCTGGAGCCAGCCTGCCTCCAACACTTGCTGGGCAAGTTTCTTAAACTCTCTGTGCCTCAGTTTCCCCATTATATTTTCAAATCGAAATCACAATAATGCCTCTCCAGGGTGTGGTAAGGATCCAGTGAGTTAAAATGTGTAAAGCTCTCAGCACAGGACTGGCACACAGGAAGCCTGTTAGCCTTCTGTTGAGTGGGTGAAGTCAGACTCTGAAAAGCAGAGACAGTAACAAGCAAAGAGTGTTCTAATGCGGGCCCGTGGAGGGCTCTGGAAATCCGCAGAGGAGGCCCCTGCCTCGGCCTGCAGAGGGGCCCTGGCGGTGCCCTGGGAGCCGACTCTGGCAGGCAGATCGGAGCCTGCTCTGGAAGAGAGAACACCTGGGGGCGAAGGCGGGGTTCGTGGAAATGCTGCTCGCTGGGGAAACTGGGAAGGGTCTGCTGCAGCTGGAGAGAGAGCCGTGCTGGGGAGGGTGGTGGGAAAGGAGACCGGCGACGTTGAGAGTCCAGCTGTGGTGACTCTATTCCAAGAGCAAGCGTTGGCACCACTGGAGGAGGGTGTGGCCAGATCCGAAGTTTAGACGTTTGCTCCTGCTGCCAGGAGGAGGCCAGACTGGAAGGGCAGACATTGCAGCCATGAAGACTTGTCGGTCCAGCAGGAGATGACAGGGCTCTCGCTAGGGCCAGGGCTGTGGCAGAAGCAAGGCTGTGGGTGCACCAAACCCTTGCCTGTCCCCACGCATGGGAGGCATGACATTTCCCAGCCTCCCAGGCAGTCAGCAGAGGGGCCGGGGGACTGAGTTCTGGCCAGGGGAAGGGGACAGAAGAGATGTAACCATTTGCAGGCTTGGACCGTAAACAGCTTGTGAGACCCTCTTATCTGCTCTTCCCCTCTGCAGCCTGCTCAGGAGTCACGTGTTCCTGGTGGTACAGCTACAGCTGGTGCAAGACAAGATCCCTGAGTTGTCGCCTGGAGGTGAGCGGCGGGGAGGCCCACCAGCCCACGCCAGACTTGAAAGTCACTAAGACCACAGGGACATTTGTTACCACAGCGTGGCCAAGCCCACCTGACTGCCAGGGGGACTCTGAGCAGGAGGCTGGGGAAAGAGAGCAGTGCCTGGGTGGCCAGGTGAATGGTGGCACCATTAACTAAGGCGGGAGATGCTGGACAATAAGTCGTTACTTTTATTTTAGACAGGTGTGGTAGAGGTGCTGTGATAATAAACAGATGACACTGAGAAAACACAAATAAGAATAATGTGAGGAAACAGGCTAAAGCTGCAGCTGTGGATTTGGGGGTGTCAGCTTCCGGGTGGTAGTTCACAACTGGTGGGAGGAAAGAGAACATCTGGACGTTCTGTGGTGTGCAGCAGGCGAGGATGACGATGCTCAGGGGAAGGAGACGAAAAGGGGCCCGTGAAGGAGCAGGAGGGACACGGCCACACAAGGAGGAGACAGGAGAGGTTGCCAGGACGCCGAGAGCAGGGCTTTGAGAAGGGGTCGTCAATGGGGCAAGTCCAGCAAAGACCAAAAAGCACACACCAGATATGGCAAATAGTGGGCCACCAACAGGCCACATGAGACCCAGAGCCATTTCAGGGGAGGGAAGGGGGAGGGATGAGGCCCAGCGGACGTCCCCGGAGAAGCCTGGCCCGGAAGGGAAGGGGGAGGTGGGGAGATGCTGGGCCGGGAAAGGCCGGCGCCGACGAGGGAGAGGTGGAAGGACCGCCCAGCGGAGAGAGGTGATACCTGGTGCAGAGACACTGAACCCCAAGGAGATAGGGAAGGGAGCCGCTGTCTCCCAAGACCTTCCCAGGGCGCGTCCTCCTGGAGGCTTTCGATTCCCTGTGGTGGCAGCCGACTGGGCCTGGCGCAGCCTCTGCAGCGCACCAGCCTGCTGGGGTCAGAAACCGCTTGGCCCCGGGACCCGGGGACCCAGGGCTCAGGCCTTCAGCACGCGCCCTCTTGCCAGGCCCTTGGCTGGGCACGAGGGAGATAACAAGGTGTTTCCGACAGTCACGACCCTCGAGCAGTTAAGGGTCTGGGAGGCGAGATAGGGCAAGTTCGGAAATAACTCACTTGCGCAGACAGTGGTAAGCAGGAGAGGAGCAGACACGCAGGGGGTCGGGGAAGGGTCCCCAGAGGAAGATATCAAGAAAGAAACATTCGAGGCAGGACCACGGGACGCATACCTGATGTTCGGATGTCAGCGTCTCTTCCGGGCTCTGGAGTAAATTGCGTCTCTCCTTCATCACACTGAGCTCCCTCCTCAGTCCCATTGGCAGGTGCCCACCTCAGGGAGTGTTCTCTGTGTTTCCTGCATGATCAGCAGCTTCACAAATCGGATGTGGTGACAAGCTTGAAGTCACCGGTCTCCACAGACACCTCCTGGGACTGGGGACACAGGGGAGCTTGAGCAGGACCCCAGAGATAAGCAGGTATTGACATCTTGCTGCGGTCAGCAGGGCTGGCTGAGACCACAGAGCCTGCTCCCCCGACTCCAGCCACGCTCTGCTCCGTCAGCACGGCCCTCCTGCTGGGTGGTGGAAACTGCGGCAGAGAGCGGCTCAGATCTCCCGAGTCATCGCTGAATTCAGGCCATACAAGAGTGTCAGAACTTCTCAAAGGGGAGGGGGACAAGGCGTCTTGAGCGTGGCACACAGCAAACTGAAAACCCATATTTATTTATAGGATGTAAACTTTTTAATATAAAACTGAAACGTGCACAGAAGTCAATAACTTTATTGCTGTCTTTGCATTTCTCAACTCAAGCTCTTCTCACATTACCCTCCCCAGTCGCCGGTGAGAAATCCAAGACATGCAGCATCTAGATCTACCTAGGGCCACAAGCTGACTGTGGGGAGATGGGCTTGCTCCAGAAACAGCGTGGTGGGGAAAAGTGTTTGTCATTCTAGAGTAGCTCTAGTTGGCTCTGGGCAAAGGATGCAGAGTGAAGAAAAACTCTTTCCGGGAATTGGGATTGTCATTTTTCTGTGTGTGCATTAGCTTCCAGGGGACAATGGTCACCTCCAAGGTCAAATTCTTGAGCCACACACTCAAAAAAGACCTAAAGGCCAGAAGTGGAGCCTCAGGGGGCGGCCCACCGCACACCTGGAGATTTGCTCATGCTCCATCCTCAGGACCTTCCTCAGGTGGTTCCTTTTACTGTCTGAGCTGACGGAACGTCACAAATGGGGCTCGATGAGAGCAGGGCTTAGACACTGTGGCCCGCTAGAGTTGGACGGCCCATCTCCAGCAGGGGCTGGAGTGTCTCCCAACCAAGAAACCAAGCCCCCAACAAGCCCCGCTTTCTGTAGACGGGACCTTCCCCATTTAGTCAAGGCCTGCTTCACAATGTCTGGGTGCAAGAATTTCCCCTCACTCCCCAACACTGGACCAAGCCCCAAACTTAAAAGTCCTGCTGGCTGCCTTCGCCCTTAAACAGGCAGAGTGGTGAGCCCTGCCAGACCAGCTTCCAAACCCCCACCGTCTCCAGGACCAGTTCGCCTTGGGAGCATCGTTTGGAAGCAGAAGCCTGTGGCTCCGTTCCTTTTTATTTTAGAGCTGATCTGCTAGCAAAAGGTATTTTGCAAGGCACGATGGAGGTAGAACGTCTCCTCGGCTAGCCACTTTGCAGACATATGGCCTGCTGTCCCACCAGTTAGGAAGTGATTATTGGAGCCGCACAAACAGACTTTTTTGTCAAAGTGGAGGTGTGATTTTCTCAGGTTCTGTGAGAACACACACACATATTTTTACCAACCCAATCTGTTTTCCAGCAGCCGGGTGGCCGCCAGGGCCTGGGAGGCCAACCCGGATGGTCAGGAGTCAGGCAGGTGTGCCCGTGCAGTCCCCAGAGGCCTCGAGCCTGCCTGCTGAGAGCCAAAGACCCACGTTCACTCTGCGACCACAGACAGCCCCTCTGCCCTCCCTGCCTGCCTCAGCCCTCGCCTGTGACAGGAAGGACGGCCACAAAAGCTGCCTCCTTGCACGTAGAGCCACGTAACAGGGCTCAGCTACTACACAGAGCCAGACCTTGTGTTTAAACTCACTATTGCTAGTTTAGTTCCAAGATCTCTTTGAAATAAACCTTAAGACATACGAGAGATACTAGGGTGAAGATGGCAGATGCAACACATTCCTTTACTTCAGGTCCCTGTCTGAATCCGTCAAAACCAAAAACCTGGTTTGGTTTGGTTTCAGTGTAGATCTGTACTCCCCAATATGGCAGCCCCTGGCCGCATGGACTAAATTTACATTTTTGTTAAATACAGTCTACACTTCAGTTGCACTAGCTGCATCGCAAGTGCGCACAACCACATGTGGCTGGGGCTGCCACATTGCACAGGGTGGATAAAGAACATTTCCATCACTGCAGAAGATTCCACCAGACAGCTGTCACAGACCCTCAGGGAACGACATCTAGGGGACAGCACAGTGGCAAAGCGCCGGAGCCCGGCTGAGCAAGCAGGTTAAAGGCGAATCCCAAACTAGAATCAGAAGAAGCCACGAAGCCCAGTCACCCTCAATGCTCACAAGGTCGGAACAGGAGTACGAAGGAAGCCCACATACCCTGATGCTTAAAAAAAAATTCTAAACCAAGATAACAAACCTTATTTAAAGGTTAAAAAAAAAATACCTTCTATCCTCTACTTTGACAATTCTTGGTGATGTGAGAGGCCAGCGCGTTAGCCTCCTAGGGCTGCTATAACCAAGGCCACACACTGCGGGGCTGGCAACAACAGAGATTTGTTCTCCCACAGTTCTGGAGGCCAGAAGTCCAAGACCAAGTGTCAGCAGGGTTGGTTTCTTCTGAGGGCTGCGAGGGAGACTGTTCTGGGGCGTGTCTAGTGCCTGGTGCTGACTGGCTGTCCTTGGCGTTCCTGGGCGTGTAGCCACATTTCTGCTCCTTCCTCACACGGTGTCTGCAGGTACCTCTGTCGGCCCATGGCCTCTTATAAGGACACCAGGCATATGGCATGAAAGGCCCACCTCACCCCAGTGTGAATTTACCTTACGTAATTACATCTGCAATGACCATATTTCCAAATAAGGTCACGTTCTGAGGGACTAGGTGTTAAGACCTTGACATATCTTTTTGAGGGGACACTGACAAACCCAGACCATCCAGGATCAGATTTATGTCCTTCCCAGGCTGAGCTCTGACCAGAGCACAGGAGCGCAAGGATAGGACCCTTCCCTCCATCCATCCCACCCCCAGCCCCGTCCTACACCTGAAAGGCCTGGTCATTGCTCGGTCCAGACCTCCCCCTACTGCTCAGTCGGCAGCACAGGCCACTCCAGCAAGACAGGCCTTGGGAAGAGTCCCGCTTAGGTCCTGGGAGCAGGGTTGGGACCATTTAGATAGGCAATTTCCAGGCCTCATTTCCCTGAAGTATGTTCCAGAAGGAGGGAATGTGGTGCACGCTCTGGGTGGGCATGTCCTCTTGGCTCTTGGGAAGGGGCACGGCTACAGAGGGAACTCAGCACACTCTAAAGCCTGTGGCCTTCCAAGGGCGTTCCTGCCAGGAAGAAGCCAGACGTACCCAGCAAAATCCACGAAGAGCTCCGGATCCAGTGGCACCCAGTGCTTCTGAAAGTGAGGGTGAAAGAAGAGCTATAAGCAGACTTACTTGAAAGTTTGGTTAAGAACCAGTTAGATCCTCAAATCCTGCTCCCTACCCCAGCAGAACACTGTAGGTTTATTCTCTGGAGAGGGTAGAACAGGTCTTAAGGCCAGGGCGCCACACAGAAACAGGGTTAAGCGAAGATTTACATACTGAATATTGACCCACCCCAGCCCACTTCTCTCACTCGGCCTCCAGAGTGTCCAGCCTGTCACCTCCAGAAGAGGACTGAAGGCTCTTGTGAACTCAAACCAGCCCCAGGGGAAAGACCTGAAGATCCTGATATTGTTAGTTCCGTGAGAAAACAGCCTGACCATATTCTTTAACGATGAAGCCCACAATCAGTGACCTTAATCACACATTCAGCGTTGCCAGTCTGCTTCTCATACCCCACTCTTAAATATGAGCCAGGGACAAGCGTCTCGGACATCTGAAGAAAGTCCCTGACGTGAGAGACAGGGACCAAACACAGAGAAAAGAGGTGAATCGGTGGGAACAGGGATGACACACACGGAAGGAAACTTCAAAAACAGGAAATGATGATCAATATCATCAGATAGACAAGGATGCGTAGTATCCACGAAAATAATACTTTTTTCAAAAATAGAAATACGTAGAGAACAAAAAAGAGCAGTTAGAAATTTAAAATGTAATATCGTAAACGCAAAGCTCATTAGAAAAGTTGGAAGATCAAACAGAGAAAACAGCAAAAACTGAAAGATGAGTTCAAGACATTCAACATACGAAAATAGAGCTCCAGAGAGAGAGAAAACAAGGAAACGCAGGAACGGAAAGCACTCAGATACAATTAAGAAAGTTTCTGAGAACTGAAGGACCCAAAGAGTGCCCAGTACGATGGGTGAGAAGATGCCCTCCCGAAGACAATCACCATAAAACGTGAGCACATAGAGGATAAAAAGAAGCCCCGCAAGGTGTCAAAGAGGTAAAAATAGGTCTCATGCAAAGGATCAGGAGCCAGACTAACCCCGACGCTAGAATACAATGAAGCAAAAATCTGGGGAAAATGATTTCCAAACCAGAATTCTGTACCGAGCCAGGCTGCCCACTGAGCGTGGAGGCAGGATGGAGACAGCGTCGGGCATTCAAGGCACCGACTGGTTACCGCTCGGCTCGCCCGTCTCAGGAAGCCGTCGGAGATTGGCTGCACCAGAGCGGGAGAGAAAGCCCAGTGCCCGTTGATGTTCTATCAACCAATGAAATGGAGGTCTGAAGCGATAAAAATATTGTTGTTTTGTTTTAATAAGCTTCCTTTCATGAGGACGCATTATACATTGTCATCTGACTTAGTGGTACTTGTTTTAGGAGAGAAAACAATGACCCTATTCAAATTTCTCAAATTCCTTGAAACCAAAGTCAATCCCAAATGCAGTTTAGGTCCAGAGCTGAGTGTCCTTATAGCCCACTTGCTTTTCTCTTTGCACATTTTCCCTTGTGGATCTTATAAATGGCTTATTTTCCATTTCCACAGTTTTCCATCACAACGGGCAGGAGTCAGGGGAGTGAGATAAATGAAATTATTAAATGGTCTCTTCACACCCTTTCCTGACCCCGTCATTTGTTCATCCATTCATTTTCTAAAGGTTTCTGTGTGAGAGAAAGAACAAATGAGTGAAGAAACGGAAGATTTCATCAGCACTACCAGCATGTAACTGCACCGAGGGTCTCGTCCTCATTGTCTGGTTTCCTCGCCAGCCAGATGCGGCCCTGGGCACTGGGTGCCGGCCCAGAGTGCTGGGTGCTGGCCCAGGGTGCTGGGTGCCGGCCCAGGGTGCCGGGTGCTGGCGCTGTGCACACAGCTCTGGGGATGGCCCCCAGTCTCGCTGGCTCACATCCCGCCTCCCCTCCACCTCCTGTCCCTCCCAGAGGCAGTTAAACAATAGGGACCTAGGCCAGCAGCACCCAGGGGTGCATCGCGTCATTTTCTTGGGGACTCAGCTCCCTGAGCCTTCTGGATGAGGAAGCAGTGCTGACGGCTGATGGGGACACGGCGGAGATGTCTGGAGCCGAGAGCCTGAGCAGTGACCTCCCCCCAAAGCCCAAGTCCTGGGGTGAGTGGCGTAACTTCCCCGAGCCTCGGTTTCCTCACATCTGAAATGGGGATGATGATGGCGCCGACCTGCCAGGTATCCTGGGCGCAGAACAGAAGGCGGGAGACACGTCACTTCCGCATAACCCTGGTGCTTTTCCCTCTTGGCCTTTGTTTCATGGTTCCAGAACGAATAAAATTTGACTGAAAGGTTCGTCATTGATGTTCCTTTCACACTCGTATCATATTTCCAACACTCATACGTATTTTCCTTCCTTGTGGGGGGTGGGGGGGTGGCCCCCTACCCCTGCAGCCACGCTTAGGGCCCAGAGCTCCCTCGCTTACTCACGGGTCAGGCACTGAGTGAGGATCACTTTCCAGAAGAGGGAGAGAAATAATAAAGGAGAAGTTTGGTACATAAATTAGTTACATAGTAGGTTAAAGGTCACACATACCATGGGAAAAATGAATACTGGGTGGGGACTGGGGCAGGTTGTGCATTAAGCAGGTAGGTCAACATGGACCTCGTCAAGAGGTGAGATTAGAGCAAAAGCCGGAGTCCACCATGGGGAGATCTGGAGAAAGACCGTCCAGCCGGAGGGAGCAAGGCCATGAGGTGGGAGCGTGCCCGCGCGTCTGCAGATTCCTCCCCAACCCAGACATCTGGTCACCCCTTGACCTGACTGTGCCCCTGGCATCTGCCAGCAGCCAGGGTGGGGCCAGGCCCTGCCCCCGGTAGTCCGAGCCTGGCCCTGCCTCCCCAGCCTGCCTGGGTGTCCACACACAGCCCGCTCCCACAAAAGAGCTCTGTTACCCCAGGCAGCCCCACCCTGAGGTCTCCCCCACCGCCAGCCTGCAGGCCTGGACTCTCTCATCCGGGGTCCCTTCCTGTGGCCTGGCTGGGCCCAGCAGTGGGTCCCACCACAGTGTCCAGGTCTGTGCCCAGTTTCTCCTCAGAGGCTGCAGTTAACCAGTCATGCAGCTAACCACACACTGCCACTCGCCCCGGTCACGGCTCACAGCCGCCAGGCACAGCGGGTGGGGCTGGAGGTCGCCCTGGACAATGAGGGCTGCCTAGATGGTGACCGGCCTGGTGGACAGGTGGGTGGACCACAGGAGAGCTGGCATAAGGAGAGAAGACAGTCCTGTACTGCCCTCAAAAGCATCCCACAGAGGAATGTCCTGTCCCCCAGAGCACTGCTCCTGGTCCCCTCCACCACCCCTGCAAGGACAGCCCCTCCACCCCCAGCCTCCACCTCTAGACTCACACCCACCTGCTGCACCCCTGGGTGTGCAAATGCTGGTGCTCCATACACACTCCCTGTGCACCTTAGTGCTCTGTGAGGTGGGCCAGGAACTCTCCAACATTTTTTAGCAACAGAATTATTCCTTCAAATGAAAACCCATGAAGAGCCCAGTAGACAAGGCAGAAAAGTGAAGTGGACATGAGGAACCCGGCTGGGGCAATGTGCTCCCTCCCCAGCCCCCCTGCCCTCAGCCAGGGCCCCAGGACCCCACAAAGCCCTTTAGGGACCCCAACAGACCTGTGGGCTCCCAGAGTGGGGGCAGCAGCGGCCTGTGGCTCACAACCAGGAGTGGGGTGACAGGCCCAGCTGAGAGAGGCAGCCGGGGACTGGGGTAACCGAGTCCTGTGCATGTGTGTGTGTGTGTGTGTGTGTGTGTGTGTGTCTGTGTGTCTGTGTGTGTCTGTATGTCTGTCTATATGTTTTTGCGTGTGTCTGAGAGTGTGTGTAAGAAAGTGTGTGTGTCTATGTGTATGTTTATGTGTGCGTGAGAGAGAAGTCTGTGTGAAAAAGTGTGTGTGTGTGTGTGTGTGTGTGTGTGTGCGCGTGTGTGCGTGTGTGACAGAGAGAGATCTGGACGTCTCAGTCGATGTATAATTTCTCTGCAGCTAAACACACAGGCCACAGTCAGAGCCATTTCAGCAAATGGCCATAAAACCAAAAGATAAATAGGAAATCCCCAAATTGCAGGGCTTTGTCTGAGTGGGGGGTGGTGTCACAAAGTGCTGTCTGAACTAAGTCAAGTTTGTGGTGGCCCAGGTGGTGTGGGCAGACAGAGGGGACCCTGTTCCCCGTCAGCCGCCCCATGAAACCTGCAAGGCTGGGGGCTGGCTCCCGAGCCCCGGTCAGGCCCGGCCTCCAGTACTGAGGAACGCGGAGCCTCCTGGGAACGCAGCCCCCTCAGGGTGGGAACGCAGCCCCCTTGGGGTGGAGATGCAGCCCTGGGCTCCCCTCTGTGATCCTCGAGGAAGAGGACCACCCTCTCGGTCCCTCAGCGTGTCTGTGGCTTGGCAGGAGTTGACCCCAGGCCCTGGCACCAGGGTTCCCCAGGTACCCCACCCCCTGCAGAGGATGCTACCAGCAAGTGAACCCCAACATTCAAGGAATGACCTCGTGTGGCACCTCCCTTCTCCCCTGCAGCCACCGACCTCAAGGACAAGCAAAAGAAAGGGAGAGTTTAAGCAGCCGACCCTCAGCCACCCCCAGAGAGTGGTGACCTGGGACAGGAGCCAGGCCTTGGTTAGAGCCGTGCTCGGCGACACTCCCCGCCTCAACAGAGTCTCAGTGCTAGAGTCACCAAAGGAGATTCGAGTGTAATTGCACTCTGAGTGCCAGAAAACGCCACTGCAGCCCATCCTCAACGGCTTCCCTCGGGAAAGGTCCATCCAGACAAGGCGGCCACACAGCCGGCTCCTCATCACAGTGACCCGGGGACCCAGAGGCTGAGCTGCCACCTCAGGCGGCAGCGGGAGGAGGGAAAGCCTGCACGGACTTTGGGCGCTGAGACTAGCAGGTCCTGCACCCCTCCCCACTTTTTGACACCTGCCCTCCAAAGACCCAGTCCAGAGACTTACCTGTCCCCTGCCAGGCAGTTTAACCAGGTCACAGCCAACCCGACCCAACAAACCTCCCACTCCAGGCTGTGTGCGCCTCAGATGCCCCATGGAACTGACACCTGCAACTGAACAGCCACATACGGAAACATTTTTTTTTAATTTTTACAGAAAAGACACTTGGATTTAAGAGACCGTCTGTCACTGCCAGTGTGTGCTGCAGGCTGATCCGCATCGAGTCAGGGGATACCACGGGACCAATGGGCAGCCATCAGGGGGATGGGGCACCCAGGAAGGTGCAGCACCCCAGACAGAGACCCAGCAGACAGCAGGAGGGGCAGAGAAGGGCCGGCGTTTAAAGACAGCAGGATGGCCAGGAGAAGGGGCACGATTTTAAGGGCCTGCAATGCCGGGTCCTGCGCCAGAGGCCCTGTGCCTTCACAGGAGCCTTCTGAAGAAAGGATCATCATACCCCTTTTACAGGTGAGGGACTTGAGGCCCAGAGAGGTTAAGACAATTGCCCACAGTCGCACAGCTGTTAAGTGCCAAAGCTGGGATTGAAACCACAAGAGAATCGTGGGACCAGCTGGGGGGTAGGCCAGGCAGGGACAAGGGGCAGCTGAGCCTGTGCTTTGTGGCTCCTCCACACCCTGAAGGGCTGCTTCAGTCCCACTCAGCAGAGCAGGGCAGAGACCTTCCCCTAACACCTGCCCGAGGTCACACACCGGGTCTGAGTTTCCAGGGCAGCCCTCAGCTTTGATAGCGCACTTTAGCCGGCCAAGCCAAAGTTGCCTGCAGTTTTCTTGTTTTAATTTTGTGAAAATGAGCTCACTGAGCTCTCGCTAAGCCGTGCTCGGAGAGATGGATTTCTCACAAGCCCACGGGCTCCCCCACAGCAGGGAGAAGGTGCGGAAACCGCAGCCGGCGCCGCAGTGCTACCGGGCAGCGAAAGCAAGAGGCCAGGAGAGCCGGAGGGCTCAGGAAGGACACAGGGAGCAGGCACCAGAGCCCCAGGGGGTGCTCAGCCATCAGGAAAGGGGGCTCTGTGCTGGGGGGTCGCTGCCGCCGGGCCACCAAGGACGAGTCGGCACCTGTGACCACAAACCACCCCTAAACTGGCTTACAAGGGTTCTCAGAGGTGAGGACCTCCACGGTGGCGGCAGTGAGGGGCGAAGGGCTGTGTTTCTCGACACTCATTTCTCATCTGTAAAATGCAGGCCCTGTTGGTAGCTCCCAGTCCCAGCTTCCCAACCGCAAGTCCCGTCAACACACACGGACGTCTGAGCCAGGGCAGCTCCAGCCAGGCACCTGGTCACCCGCGCCGGGCCACCCCTCGAGGCCTCCGTCCTTCACATCCTGGACTTCTCTTCTGCCAGGAGCAGCCTCCCTCCCGTGGCCAGGCCAAGCTAGCCTCAGCCCAGGGGCCTCTGTGTCCTTGCGACCCAGGGCCATCTGTCTAAAATGAGCCTCAGGAGGGAGAGGGAATCGGCACTTTGCCACGCAGGAGCAGGAGGCCAAAGCCACCCCGCAGTCCCACTGAGGGACAGGGGAGGAGGCGGGCGCAGACCCGTCCTGTGGACACTGCGTTTGGCCACATGGTTGACCTGCCACCAAACTGTTACCTGCCCCGGGGGCAGATGTTTGGGATAAAACAGTCACCGGTGGTGTCACCCCCTCTTTTTAAAATTCTGGGGCCAATAGTTTTCGTGTGATTTGGGAGGAAGAAACGTTCGCGGATGTTTCTTACGCAAAGGCAAGATCAGGCTCTCCCTTTGCCTCACAGATGCTCTCTGAGCCTCAAAGACGCCCAGGCAATGAGGGCGCACCCGGGGGGTGAAGAAGCGTTGCCTGCCGCCTCTAGACTTCGTTAGGTGTGTGAACGGCCAGACATCGGCGTGGTTCTAATTTCTGCTTGACACGTCAGTGTCTTGAATTTTAAAAGAGAAACACGTGGACTTCAAACTTCCTTTCCTTCCTTCACACTAAATACTGACAGCCCAGGGGCCCCTGCAGTCCGCGCTCTCTATGAGCCTAGAACTGGGGGTGTTAGGCAGGAGCTTGTCCCACGCTCCACGCAGCAGACTGTGTGCTCCCCGCTAGAGCCTGGGCCCCACGTGACAAATGACAAGGAATACCTGCTCTGGCCTGGGGTGAAGCCCCCTCTTGCCCAGGACCTCCGGGCCACCAGCCACATGCAGGAAGAAGCAGGGTGCGGCCTTCCCTGCTGCCCAGAGAGGAGAAGACCCTGGGGACAGTCTGGGGCTGGATTTTGGCCCCACCACCCACTTGCTATGTGACTCTTGGCAAACTACCCAATTCTTCTGTGCCTCAGTTTCCTCATCTCTGACTTGGAGATCCTTGTAGAAGCCACCAAATGGATTCCTGGTGAGGATTAAGTGGAATAATGCGTGTGTATCGTGGCATGCAGCCACGACATTGAGCACTCTTAGCACTAAACTTTGCTAAGATTATAACAAAAATGCAGAGTGCTCAATAAATAACTAGTGCTTGACCAAATTCATTAATAGAAAATTTAATGGGAAAGAATCTTGCCACCTGTCATAAAATTCTTATTTTTTTATTTTACCCTAAAGGTCATTATATAGGAATACAAAGGCAGTGGGTGTGATCACTCACTGAGCAATACACACATAATCAGGAAATGTCTCTGCATATACATTATGCTTTGACCTAAAATGTATTTTATAGGGCCCTAGGCTTCCATTACTGGTATTAATAGTCTTACAGGTGGGATATACTCACCATTAAGGATTCAGGGAACAGGATTTTGACCCATAAAATAATAAAGTAGGTGCTAATGAATGTGGTTTATAATGGGATACTGTAATCGGTTTCACTGGTTTAACTTAAAAGTCTCAAGATTTTCCAAAAACATTTACTGTTTAAAGGTCCTATTCTGGCTGAGCCTAAATATGATTGCCTTCATCCAGAATGAATTATTCATTATCCTAAAACCTGTGGGTGTTTAGGGGTTCACTGCAAAGGACATGGAATAAGGTCCCCAAGAAAACAAAAAAAACACTCACGCGGCTGGAATGGAGAAGAATTGGGGAAGGTGTTTTAAACTGGGACCTTTCCTTTGGATGCAAGAAGTAAAAGGTTCCTCCCAAGGCAGCCTTTGCCCATTGGTGGTGGTGACACCGACCACCGATCCACCCTGCTCTACGGTGGTGGTCCCCCCAGGATCCCTGAACACCCTGCAATCGTTTCCCGCCTCCCCACCTCCCGTGAATATTAACCCCTGTGCTGGTGTTTCCCAAGCTCATGTGATGCACAAGACCACGGGGCTATTTCTGAAGCCAGTTAATCCTCCGAGACAGGCAGATCATGCTGGGAGAAGTCGCTCAGGAGCTCTGTGGCTTAACACACCCAGGTCACCCTCACCCCCAACACGCACCCCACAGGCTCGTGGGTCCCAGCCTGGTGGACATGTGGCTTCCTGTCTTCTGGGACAAGGAAGAAGTGAGGGAGGATACACCAGTGTGGCTCACAGCCAGTGCGTCCCTCGCCTCCCCTGGAGCTGGAAGACCCCTGAGTGCCCAGGAAGAAAAACCGGTAGGAGCACCAGGAACCTGGGTCACACGGCTCGGGTCACGCCTGCAGATGGAGGCTTCAGAGCTGTTCTCAGTCGCCAAGCCCCCTCCCAGTCCCTTCCTTCGGCCACCAGAGCCCCCTCTGCACAGCCCAGCCCCTCTTCCTGCTTGCCCTGCTCACCAGGGGCTCTGCCCAGTCCCCAGTGGGCCTTCCTGCTGCGGTGTCACAAGCACCTTCCCTTTAGGAGCTCCTACAATGCCCTGGGGCTGCATCCCCAGCACTGCCTTGCTCTAGGGTCGCCTGTGCATGAACCTTTCCCCCCGCCTAGCAGAAAGCCCTGGGGACAGGTGTATGCTGCTCCACTCCCTCTGCAGCCTTCACGTTCAGCCCACCAGGGGCTCCAAACCCATTTGTTCAGCTCAACAGAGCAGCTTCCAGAGCCCAGAGACTGCCAGGCCCCTTCCCAGAGCTCGTGGCTGCCGCCGAGGGGTCACAGGTCGGCTGGCAGGAGAGGTGTGAAGAAGCTTAGTTCTCTGATGCAGCACGGTTGAGTCATTGCCACAGTGGTAGCCCAGGTGAGACAGTTCCAGAACCTTCCAGCTCACAGATCCCTTATTTCCCATGGCCCAGTTTAGCCCCTGTACATGCGACATGGAGAACTGTTCCCTGAAACATGTCACAAGAAAAGATGTCACCCAAGGCATTCGTCTTTTATCTCTAACAAATTATCACAAACTTGGTGACTAAAAGCGACACGAATTTATTATCTTCCAGTTCTGGAGGCCAGAAGCCTGCAGTGGGTTCCACTGGGTTAGTGTCAGAGTACCCATGGGCTGTGTTCCTTCCGGAGGCTCCAGGGCTGATCCGGTTCCTCTTCTTTTCCTGCCACCCTCAAAGCCAGCCACGGACAGTGAGTGTCACGTCAGACCCCTCGACACTGACTCCTGTGCCCTGGTCCACATGCAGGGCCCTTGTGATGACAGGAGCCCACCGGGCAAGCCAGGCTACCCTCCCATCTCAGTATCCTTCACTCAACCACCTCTGCAAAGGCCCTTCACCACGTGAAGTACCATAGTCGCGAGATCTGGGCCTTAGGGTGTGGGCGTCTTTGGGGGCCCTTATCCTGCCCACCACAGTCCAAGGAAGGCAACTTCCACAGGACTTTCTGTGACTACAGAGGCACCCAGAGCCCTGGGCCAGAGCCTGGGAGGAGCTAGATGGCCTCTGGGCCTCACGTGTGTCACCTTTGCAGTGAGTGAGGAGCACCCGGGGCTCGTGGTGCTAGGAAGTCCCTCCCAGGGACCGGCAGTCACGGAAAGTCCCATTTTGAGCAGCGGGTATGGTGTTCTTCCCATCCTGCAGAGGGGAGGTGGCCATTTCTACTGCTTTGTAAGTCATGGAAGGGAAACCCGGGGTTTGCGGAGAACACTCCAGGCTCTGGGCCACGGCCCCTCAGGAGGCCTGGACCACGCTGCACCCTCTCAGGACACGTGGGAAAAGGCAGCGCCCCGCAGCCAAGACAGGGGAAGCCTGCCGGGCGTGGGAGGCACGATGCTCGACGTCTGGCAGGAGGCACTTCCCGCCCCCGCGCTAGGTCTGCTTGACCCCTGATGTTGAGTATCTTCGAGTCTCCAGAAATCAGAGAATCATGCAATCTAAGGTGAACAGCATCCTAAAATGTGATCTGGTCTGCCCCACCTGCCTGAGGAAGGTTCCACTGACCCTTTTACAGGTGCTGCAAGGCCATCACAGCCACCAAGCAGGTAATGGTAGTCTTCCCCCAAAAATCCCAAGACGTGGGTAGAGCCAGAGGTGGGATCCGGGCTTCCAGTTTCCTGTCCAGGGACCCAAGACCTTGTCCCCAAGGCTTCAGGAGCCCGGGGAGCCAGTGCAGTTGCGGGGGCTCGGCTGGGAAGTTGGGGGACAGCAGGTCCCTCATCCCTGGCCCAGACAGTTCCAGCTGCAGGGGCTTCTGCAACTACTTAACTTCTCCGGCCTTGGTTTTCCCTGGAAAAGAGGGGCTGGTCTCCCCACCTCACCCTTAGCATTCATCAAATACCAGTTCCCTTCCCTCATCCCTCTCCTTCCTTCCTCCTCCTCCGTACTTGATTCAAATCAAGCCAAATTGATTTTCCTAATCAGCCTCACTAATTTCCGGTCCTGGCAGTTTCCAAAACTAAAATGCCTGTTGTTCAGAGCCTGAGGTCTGAGCTTCCTGTGGTCTTCCCGTGTGGGCTGCATACCGGCGGGGTGATGGAGGGGTAGGTCAGCCCCGGGACCCCGTGCCAGCCCCGGCCCTGGGGCAGTGGAGCAAATGGTCTAATTATTAATTCTTTCTCCCGTGCAGCCAGCCCCCCACGCGCATCCGCGATAGGCTCACCCTCCATCTCCTCCACACAACTGGGCTGCCCACAGGGCAGGGGCCCCGGCGTGCTTGGGCTCTGAGTCATCCCCAACGTGGGGTTTCATTCCTCTCCAGGGTGATTTATCATCAAGAATCACATACGCTTCATGTGTCAACAACCCACTGGGCAGCAGAACGTCCCTCGCCTCCTCCGGGTTGCTCTGCCCAGCGTAGCTGGCTCCCTGCTCCTTCCTCCCCGCTCCAGCCCTGGCAGCCCTCACCTGTCCCACCCTCCCTCCAACCCCTTCCCCGACGGGATGCAGCCGGTTGGGCCCCGACCTCCAGAGCACTGTCCTCCCCAATTCACTCCTGAGCACCCTGTTTCCTAAGGAAATTCCTGACGCTCTCCCTTCTGGGCTCACCAGAAGAAGGTGTAACGAACGGGGAGGCCGTTTCCTTCCCCCTCCTCTACCCTTGATGAACACACAAGTTCTAAACGTTTTCATCACACTCTGGGACCTGGGCCTGCGAAGCTCCCCAACACGCACGGCCCCAGGACCAATTCCTCTTTCTGCTCGTTAAGATCTTCCAGCACCTGGCTCAGCACCTGGCTCCACCCCACACATCCAGTGAGTCCCCGGGCCCCGCCTCCCACCCGCCCTGCCCTCCAGCACAGGGGGCGCATTCCTGCTGTCTGCAACGCCCTCCTCTGTCCCCTGTCAGTGAGTCCCCTCCTCTGTCCTTCAAGGCCCTGCCTGGACTTCCTTTTCCAGCGCTGGAGGGTGAGGCTGCTCCCCACTAGCCCGTGAGCACCACGCGGCATTGTCGCCCCCTCCCCGCGACCCCATGCTGCTAGCGCAGGACCTCGCAGACACGCGGCCAGAGCAAGGTCAGCGCTGGTGGTGTGGGGCTGCCGTGACAAATGACTATACACTGGGCAGCTCAAAACAACGGGAACTTATTGCCTCACAGTTCTGGAAGTTGCAACTCAAGGTCATGCCTGCTCTGAAGGCCCCAGGGCAGGATCCTTCTTTGACTCTTCCTAGCTCCTGGGTTACAATCTTTGTCATTCCCCACTTGTGGCTGTGTCACTCCAGTCTCCACCTCCATCATCCCACGGTGTTCTGCTCTCTGTGTGCGGGTCCAGGTTTCCCTCTTCTTACATGGACGCCAGTCACGGGAAAAGGGCCCACCCACTTGACTTCCTCTTACTTGATCACATCTGCAAACCCCTACTTGCAAATCAAGTCACCTGCACAGGTGCCTGGGTTAAGACTTGGACGTAGCTTTGTGGGGACATGACTCTACCCTCAACGCTAGCCATGAACCTTAGACAAGTTACTTCATCTGCCTGAGTCCAGGTTTTCTTAGCTTTAAGATAACACCCTCCCGGGGAGGCTGTGAAGAGAAATGAACTAAAGCAGGTGAAACCCAGCCCCTTCTCGGCACAGGCTCCTCGAGCTCTCTCTGTCCGGCCCACAAGACACTCTTGCGACTAGAACATCAGGCCCCGCAACTGTGAGAGTGACGATATTATGGCCAAAATCTAGAATCTGTGCTAATTTATTTCTTTAATTAGGGAACAACTGCCAAACTTTGCTACTTTAAAATGATTAACATTATTATTATATAGTTATGTAATATGTAACACATTACAAGATTTATAATATTATAAATTTTCTTGAAACTTATAATAGTTATCAATCTTAAACAATTAAGAACCATCAGTTTAAAGCACAAAAATTGTTTGCAGAGCATTTGTCCTCCCCCTATCCCCTTGGAGCCCAGAGTCACAGGGTTGGGGACAAGAGCTCGGGTTCTGGGCTGGGACTGCCTGGGGCCAGGTCCTCGCTCACTGCTAACTGTCTGCACAATGGTGGGCACACCACTTCAGCGCCCCGGCCTCAGTTTCTCATCTGTGAAATGGGAGCACCCACCTCTTGGGGTTGCTGTGAGGGTGACAGGGAGCAATGCTGTGTCTCGCTCAGGACGCACCTGGTAGATAGTGAGTGCTCGGTGCCTGCCAGCTGTCCTGAATGCTGTGCGCACACTTCTCCTGGGAAGGAGAGACCTCACCGTGAACCCAAAGTCAAGGCCGGTGGGTGCTGTCTTCTGTGCTTGAAGGTTTTGCCCCATTCACCGAGAGGCTATTGGGTGAGAGTTACCAGAGACCCCGAAGACTGCCCAAAGCCACTGCTGCCTCACTCACCACCCTAAGAAGGTGGCGCGAGATCAGGGCAGCAGCTCTTTGAGGGCTAACTGCTCAGGAGAGAGCTGACATGGAGTTAAACAGAAAAAATGTTCCCACTGGCCTACACGTTCTAGTCAGTCCACAAACAGCACACACATTTCTAGCTAAGGTGAATAAAAACTAATTTTGTTCTGAAAATTCCAACGGGGGCAGGGGTTTGAGCCTTTGGAGACCCCTGGGTGGTTGCGATCCTGCGCTCAGCGCTCAGCGCTTCCCACACACCCCTCCCGGAGTGTCCGCCTCCTCCTCCTCCTCCCTGCGCCCTCCGATGTCAGAACCTCCTCCCCTGAAGCATGAAAGAGACAAAGCCTCGAAGTCCCCTTTTCCCTCCAGCGCATTTCCCCCCTCGCATTCCTCAAATGCTCTCCCCTCCGTCTGCACTGCACCAAACCGGAGACTTGACACGAAGTGGGAAGAAGGAAGCCCCGAGAGGAAACAGGAGCTAATGTCCAGTGAGATGTCAACGCTCGTCCTGGGAAAAGGGGCACAGCGCCAGGCGCAGGTCCCGGAAACGCGGCCGCACCGCGGGTCACCATTTCTCCCGTTATCGCTCACTCCGAGGCGTGTTGACTTTCCGTGTGTGTCCCCAGTCCACTCTAATGGTAGTGTGTGATTCTCCCCAAGTGGGCGTGGTGGGGTTTCTTTGTTTCGTTTGCTGGGGAGTTTTTTCCTCTCCTTGTTTTCTCCTTGCGTAGATGGGAAAAGTGAAAGGGCAAAATTAAAGGAGATTTCTTAACATCGTCACTCCAAAGCAGCTTTAGAGAAACGTTGGTTGAGTGGAACCAGACAGGGAGGCAACACCAAGCGGGTCCTCCCGGAAGGGGGGCTCTGCACACGGGGGTGTCAGCTCCTCCTCCCTGGGGGCTCCCCCAGCTGAGAACACCCCGCATCCAGCTGTCCCGACCCCAAGGTCCTGAATACACGGAAGGGCCTTTCCCATCAGATTGTGGGAGCTCCCTGAGTGCGGGACCCGGGCCTTGCTGGGCCCATGTCCCTCTCAGCAATGGGACATCTGGAGGCCAAGGTGGGTTCTGGAACGGATCATTGAGGGAGTAGCAGAAGGTGATCGGGCATGTCGCTCTCACCGGTCTCTCCCTGATGTTCCCTGGCCGTTACGAGGGAAATTATATATATACAGAGAGAGAGAGAGATCTTCTGCCATCGGCAGCAAATAAATACAATATCAGTCATGTTGTTGTTTTAAATTAGAGCAGTTGATTTTTATTCCAGGATTCCCGAATTTAGAATCAAAGAACCGGCAGGATGTCGTCCATTCAAGATCCATCAAGAAATGCATCGTCAGCTCTGAGTGTCTTTCCTGATTTAGCTTTTCCGAAGCCCACCCGCACACCCTGCGCCCTCTCTGACCCCCAAAAACATCAGTGCTTCTTAGCAATATTGACCTTCACAAGACTCAGCAATTACCAGGGGAATTTTGCCTCCAAACTGCCCTGTTCCCTCCCGGGGCCTCTGGAACCCCTAACTGTCCCACAGGGGCACAGACCCTCCTGAAGGGATCCCCTGGAGACCACCGACCGCTGGGAAAACAGGCTTCTCGGCACCCTCAGGGGCTGCAGAGGCTGCTTCTTAAAAGTATGTAGAAAACAGAGGAGGTGATTGAACTCCCCTTTCTGATAAGCTCCCCGGCTGTCTTTTGCCCAAACACAAAGGTCCTCATTAGCTTTCACTGGGGCTTTGAACTCCACACAAAACCCTTCCTTCCCCTAACTGCCCGCTGGAGCTGGCGCTGGGGCCCGCCAGGCCAGCCTGTCAGCATTTCCTTTGTTGTCTATTTTTAAGGTGTTTATAATGGAGCCTTTTTTCTGCTCCAAGCTCACCCCGCATAGGTGAAATCTCAGTCTGGGAGGATGTTCTGCAGCTTCCCGAACACCACCAGGCTCTTTTTTTAATGCCTCAGAGTACACTAAGCTACTTTTGAGTATGGCCCATTTTTAGCACTTTTTGGAGGGCCTAGGTCAATGGGGAGTGATGTAAGCACCCCCACGTACTAGCCAGGCAATCAGCAAAGCCCAAGAACATGGGGGAATGATGCCCATTTCTCCAGATGGCCCCAACCCACCTGCAAGCTGAGGTCCACAAAATTATAGACAAGTTAAACAATTTCAATGCAAAATGCTTTTGTCCCTCAGAGGCAATATTTCAGCTGTCTATGGGTCCCAGACTAGCCCCAAAATTTTGATTTAGTCCCTAGAGTTGCTGGTCTAGCACCCTAATGATGACAGGCCCAGAACAGGGCCGGCTCCAGGAAGAAGGGGACCCAGAGAGCATGCTCCCTCCTCCCCTCTGGACAAGGCAGGCATCCAGGGAAACTGCAGAGGGAGACATTTGTCTTCAGTGAATGTCCCCCCTGCCACCTCTGGGCCCCTCTTTCCTTGGGTGCCAGATCCTGAGCTCCAATTCCAAAGCCCATGCTATAGCACCCTATCCCTAGAGGATGGGGTCAGATGCCCGCCCCTTATCCCGAGTGCTCCACTCTTGGCCCACACTGATCTCTGCTCCCTGTGCCCAAGCACTGGGCCCTGCCTGCTCAGTGCAGCTAGGAATCCAGTCCCCTGGCGGAGCACCCTTGCAGGGAGGATGCAGCAGGGAGCAGAGGGCAGCCTGGCCCTGCCACACCTGGCCATACGGCAGCAGACAGGTCACTTCACCTCCAGCGACACTGCCTCCTTTATCAAGCAAAGGCATCGGAGCCCTAGACCATCTCATACGACCTCCTTTGCAATCGTGTGCATTTTTTTTTAATTATTAACCTACATGAATATCCACATGGTAGACTTTCCGGCAGCATCAAAAGACCCGATAAAAACCACCTGGACAGTTTAGAAGAAGCTAAACCTTCTCCCACCCCACATACTCTGAAAGCTCAAGTTTTTCCTGATGCCAGAGCCTCCTCAGCAGAAGAGGCAAAAGCTGAGTTTACAAACCATGTGCTGGGGAAGCCGGGACCTCCTGTGTTCTGGGAGCCCCCCAGGTCGTCGAGCCCCGTGTCTGCACACAGCTGGGGAAGCAGGCTTCTCCACTGCCCGTCTGTGATCAATATCCTCTACATGATCAATACGGATCGCCACAGTTAAGGACTCTCAAATGCCACACAGTTTGGCCACTACCAGCCAATGCCCTTGAATTCCCTGTGTATTGTATTATCTCTGTTCTCTCATGGGACTCCGCATTGTGTGCAAGGTGATGCAATATTTCTACAGTACCTCCAAGAGACCACTGGGAATTCACAATGTTTTTCTAGACTTGTACCTCTCATCTTTTAGGCCAACTCAGGATGGCGAGGAAGATGATGGTCCACAATATAATTTAAGTCTTTACTTTATATAACAGGCTTGCTCTAGGCTGACTTTTACTAGAAAGGTATCTACAGTATGTGCTTAATACATAAGAGAGTCGTTTATATACAGGCAACTTTTCCACAACTCATTACTCCACGAAGCGAATGTTCCTACAAGGATAATAGAGCATAATTCAAAGAGTAGCCCGGACTCACTTAACACTCTTGCCAGAGAGAAAAGCAGACAGCCCACGGCAGCCACGTCGCTGCACCAGTGGAGTGTGACCTGCCACAGAGCTAAGCACATACAAGCCTTAGAGTGCCGCGTGTTGCGCCAGCATCCGAGACAGAGGTGACTCTCCAGGCCGTGGACTGTTCAGGCTTCTTGCTTCTTTCTGCTGCTGTCCCTCCCCCAGCTCAACTGGCTGGAAGGAAAGGGAACATGCAAAACCGTTGGAGTTGTGAGGAAAGACACTAAAGCCATGCACGGTCTGCTGCTTGGAATTCACTCGCCCGCCTGTAAACTCTCGGAAATGTCCCTCCACCAACACGTGTTCACCACGTGGCTCTGGCCCAACACCGGGCTGGGCACTGGGGAGTCAGAATGTCAAACCTGTGATTTCTATCTCCCCAAGGCAGTTCAGTGGTCCTCAACCAGGGGCAGTTTTGGCCCACGAGGGATACTTGGTAATGTCTGGAGATGGTTTTGGCGGCCACAGTGGGAAGGGGTGCCACTAGCACCGAATGGGTGGGGGCCACAGATGCTGCTAAACATCCTAGGAGGCAGCAGACAGCCCCTCAGCAAGGGTAAGAACCTGTGCTCTCAGCGAGGAGGGGAGCAACGTGGACTCAGCTGGAGCCAACGGGCACAGTGTCCCGCACTCCAAAACTAGGTGTCAACTAGGAGACCACGGAAGTTCAGGGACAGAGAGGCCATTAGGGTGGCTGTAGCTACGCACCTCATTTCTGGGCCTCAGTTTCCCCTTCTCTAAAATAAGAGTCTTTAAGTTTGTGCCTACGAATGACCCTGGGTGGGGCTGTTTTTGCCCCTTCCTCTCTTAGACGTAAAAAATCTCCTTCTACTCACACCGTTTTAAATTAGGAATATTTGGTGGTGTGATCGTGTATGTTTAAAACCAAACAGAAATTTCCTGTTCCCCGGCACAAAATAAAATTCAAGTTTATAAAAGGGCCTTTAAAATCTCATAATCAAGCCCATTAGCCAAGCAAAATGCTCCACTTTGATTTCGTGGTGTTTAGCTTTCTTTTCTTAGCACCACTTCATTAGCACGCTTTTAATGGATCTTCTCCAGCCTGCTTCTTGAAATTGCTGAAAAAGAAAACATACGATTTTAAAGCACAAGATACAAGAGAAATATCCCTTCCCCTTTAAACATGGAGGCTGGGAGAGAGCAGAGCACAGGAGACACACAGGGACCCGGCGAGCAGGCCTGACCAGGTCCGGCTGGAGCTTTGGAATCTGCTGCTGCATTTCTGCTCACTGGCCTCATTGCCAGTGGGCGCACTAATTTCCAGCTCTTTGCTGCTTCAGCGGACCAGATTTTCTTGATTAATAACAAAAGGTTTTGTTGGGATCAGAGCTGTTTCCCACCATCTCTATGCAAACCCCGGCAACACAAACTGTGAACATTAACATTTCAAGGCGCTTCCTATTAAGGATGGCAAGAAAAGCCCCTCTTGGTGGGTAAAATCCATTTTGTCCTCTCTTGCGACATCTGTTCTAACTTTTAAAGCAGAAAGGAAAGTAGATAATGCCAGAGAGTCCTTTGATTTACAGTACTTGCCCTTCGGATGCCGCCGTGCTCTCTGAAAGCCCGTAGTCTTTCCTTTCTGGGCGTGCACGGCACAGACGTGAGAATCTGCAAATTCCCTTCACACCAGAGAACTCCAGAAGTAATTCTGAACTTGTCGTTCAAACTTTTAATTGTCTTTTTCATGATTGCTTAATTACATTTTCAATTACTTCTAAACCTCACAAAACTGAGTTTCTTAAACTTCAATTTTTTAAAAACACAAAATTTTGATGTTTATTGCTACATATGCTATCGCATTTCATCTCTAATTCCCCCCAAAGCTAATTTTGCTTTAGTGGAATGAGGAAATTGAAGCACATTCGGTCGGGCAACTGAAATATGTACACAAATGCGGAGGAAATCCTGCAAGTGATAGAATAAAAAAGACAAGAAGAGAAGCCCTGCAGAGGCCCTGTCTCCTCCTACCATCTGTGCTGCAAGCTCTGGGGTCCCTTACATTGGTCATCCCTAAAACAAAGCTGAAGGCAGATTCCAGCCGGTTTTCCATTCACTATTCATTCAGGGGTCCATCCGCTCCATATGCATTCAGCCAACTGCTGTGTTAAATCAGGGCCTTCTCCCAGAATTGACATGGTAATGAAGTCATGGTGTTGCTCAGTGAAAAGACCGCCATAGGTATGCCCCTCTCTGACAAATCCACCCTTTCACCCCATTGAGGCCTGAAAATTATCTCATAACATCCCAACATCTGTGCACGGGGTCCTGCCTTTTGGAGCTGGGCATGTTTATCCCCAGCAGTGCTCACGTGGGGCGGGGCAGGCCGGGCCCAGCCACTCCTGAGCTGCAGCCCACCAGCCCCAGGCCCCCTCCCGCTCCTTCCCACAGCCTTTGTGCTCCCAGAGCCGCTTGGCCCAGAAATGCTGATGCCTGGATGCTGCGCACCAGGAATTTTTGTTTGATCATTTTCAGGTGTTCAAGGTGGACCGCAAAGCTAAACGATTTCATGTGCACTTACTGTCAGAAAACCTTGTAATTAGTCAAGCAAGGAAAGCCGGACAAAAATGTGAGGTGGGGGCGGGGGCGAAGTTGGGAGGGAGAAGTTAGCTAATGAATTTTGCTCAGACTCTGGCAAATGGCATTTGCTCAGCTAATAAATGTATTTGAACTATATTTAAACTGGTCCAGGTCAATAAAATGCTTCTAAGGGGAAGCAGGGGGGTTGGGGGGATTTACAGAAGGGCTACGCCATCTGCAACTTATATGCGTTCAGCCCCGATACAATGATTTCATTTAATTTGATTTGACATTTAAGAGCCCTTTTTGGAAAGACAAATGAATATTTCTATGTTCTATTTGCTATAACCTCACCTGACTCTGCACATAGCTGAGAAGAATAAATGTCACATTCACTGCATTGCAAACAGTTGTGGGCCATCCTGGAGAGGTGGTCACCACGCGGGGGTGGGAGGGGTATACAAGCGGCCTCCAATGAATGCTCACAGAGTGCATGTGCCAGCCGATTCGGGCTCTGAGCACTCAGGCTTGTTTTATTTTCTTTC
The DNA here is from genome assembly GCA_004363605.1 of Indri indri. Classification (NCBI taxonomy): domain Eukaryota; kingdom Metazoa; phylum Chordata; class Mammalia; order Primates; family Indriidae; genus Indri; species Indri indri. Next base: position 606 of record RJWJ010018455.1, on the reverse strand, counting down.
CCCGTGTCCAAATTCAAGCGATGGTTTGGATAAAATGTTCGCGACTGCATATGAGATGCATTTCTGGCCAAGAGCCAGGATGCACAGAGCGCTCTTTCATTCAGGCGTCCAGGAAGCCCTGCTTCCACTGCGGGGGACAGAGAGCCAGGCCAGTGTGACCTGAGCTGTTTCCGAGAGCCCCTTTCCCTCTTCCAACACCTTTCAAACGATTTGGGTCAAGACTGAACTGTTCTGAAATCAGAGGACCTGGAAATGCATCTCCGGCAGATATTTTTCATCGGGCATCCTAGAAAGAGGAGCCCTCTACCTGTTAGCCTCCAGGAGGTACAGAGAGCGGGGAAAAGCGGGAGACAGAGGCGTCGGTGTTGATTTCACGTCTCAGGGGCCTTGCCCAGCACAGTGGTACCTCAGAAATGCTTTCCAAGTGGGTCCCCTCCTGCATGAGTCAGAGTTCTCCAGAGAAACAGAATCAATAGGATATACAGGGGTACATGAGAGGAGATTTATTACGGGAATTGGCTCACAAGACTACGGAGGCTGAGAAGTGCCCGTAGGCAAGATGGAGAGCCAGGAGGGCTGGGACGCAAAGTGCTGAGAACCAGGGGC
>RJWJ010018454.1:0-31581 GCA_004363605.1 Indri indri | reverse complement strand
TGTGTACACATGTAACGCTCCCCTAGGTGTGTATACATGTAACGTTCCCCTAGGTGTGTGCACATATAGTGTTCCCCTAGGTGTGTATACATGTAACGCTCCCCTAGGTGTGTATACATGTAATGCTCCCCTAGGTGTGTGCACATATAGTGCTCCCCTAGGTGTGTACACATGTAACGCTCCCCTAGGTGTGTATACATGTAATGCTCCCCTAGGTGTGTGCACATATAGTGCTCTCCTAGGCGTGTGCACATGTAACTCTCTCCTAGGTGTGTGCACTGTGCTCCCCTAGGTGCATGCACGTGTAATGCTTCCCTAGGAGTGTGCATACGTAGCACTCCCGTGGGTGGGCCTCTGTTGTCCGTGACCCTCCACAGCCCCTGGCTGTGCTCCCAGTTGGAGGACTGACCAACATGTGAATCCTGATGGCATCTTGTCTTCAGCAGTGGTACCACCTTCCTCTGCATTGGCCACATGGTGTTTGTGTTTACCACAACATCAAGTGGATTTTTGGTGAATTGTGCCTTTTTGTGATCTTAAATCCATCCCTGTGCTCACCTGTGAGCGTCTGTGAGGTGCTGAAGGCTGCCTGGATGTGAGACGCAGACAAGCAGCACCCTCCACGCAGCAAGCACCTCGGCGTTCCCTCTGCAGCATCTTCTGTCTGATTTGTGCAAATGGAAACAAATGCCTGACCATTCTCCATTTTCTTCTTGCTCACTGTCTCTGGAGATGAGCATACGTTAGGAAAACTCCGGAGGCACAGCACGACAGTTCCCTGCTGACCCATGGGTTGGCCGATCGCCGAGTACCTAAGTTTCATTGCGTGGCCACCGCACATTCAAGTGTGTGTCTCATGCTTTGTGCAAGGCTGTTTCAAAGCCTCTCTGCTGGGGCCAGGGCTGGGAACGAAACAGGTGGTGATCCCAGGTGCCAGGTCAAACTGCACCCACACCCACGTGTATCTGAGGGTGATGCCACAGATTGCATATCTGAGAGAGAAGATTTTGTCAGATTTTGTACAGGGAGGATACACTGTATTTTTAACCACTTCACATTGGTTATAAAAGTATTACATATGAAACATAAAGGCTTTTTTTTTTTTTTGAGACAGAGTCTCACTCTCTTGCCTGGGGCGAGTGCCGTGGCATCAGCCTAGCTCACAGCAACCTCAAACTCCCGGGCTCAAGCAATCCTATTGTCTCAGCCTCCCGAGTAGCTGGGACTACAGGCATGTGCCACCATGCCCGGCTAATTTTTTCTATGTATATTTTTAGCTGTCCAATTAATTTCTTTCTATTTTTGGTAGAGACGGGGTCTCGCTCTTGCTCAGGCTGGTCTCGAACTCCTGAGCTCAGAACTATCCGCCCGCTTCGGCCTCCCAGAGTGCTAGGATTACAGGCGTGAGCCACCGCGCCCGGCCAACAGAAAGGCTTTTGACTAGGTAGCGTGTGTATTATCCATGTCATAGCACTACTTATGAGAACATACTGCTTGTGTGATGTCCTGTTTCCATAATGGCAAATATAGTAGCAAGTAGATCTTTGTGAATGAGCCACTTAAGTGTATTCTTTGTTTATGATTCTGAGGATTTTTTCCCCTTTTCAGCCAGCGTATGTGTTGTGAAGGTGGACGGTGCCCCTTATCTTTGTAAAACTGATGAGATTGGAGAAATATGTGTCAGTTCCAGCGCAACGGGAACGGCATACTACGGATTGCTTGGAATCACCAAGAACGTATTTGAGGTTTGTACTTTTTCTGACTCTCACATTGAAATTAGGTCCCCTGAGCATTGACGGGGCCCCAGGTGTGCAGGGTGCTGTGCGGGGAGCAGAGCCCTTGGGAGCAGGGTCCCCCATGCAGGCCTCCAGAAGCTGTGGCAACACAGCCATGCGCCTCTGCACCCGTCCTCCTGGAGTGGGGCGGGGCTGGTGCTGCCAGCCAGCATGCGTCCTGCAATCCTGCATGGGAGAAGGGCGTGTGGGTGTCACCTGGCGACTTGGCTGGCAGGAAGGCACTCAAGGCAGCCCTGGGAAGTAGCCCTCTGCTGCATTTGCGTTGTGGTGCTAGCAAGGCCAGGTGCTGGGAATGCAAAGGTGAAGGATGCGGTGTCCTGCCTCGCTCGGGAGCTTATAGAACAGCCATCCGAAGGGAGCAGCCTGGGGAAGGCCAGGCTGGGCCGTGTGAGCCCAGAGCCTCCGGCCCTTGGGCAGCCTCCTCCCCTCCCCAGAAACATGGGTTGACCATCCGCAGCCTGATGCCCACTCCCCCTCCCCCCACTCTGCAGACTGTTCCGGTCACTGCAGGAGGGGCGCCTGTCTCTGACAGGCCTTTCACCAGGACGGGGCTGCTGGGCTTCGTCGGGCCTGTGAGTATGCCCTTTTGCGCCAGGGCCGGCAGCTCGGGGCGGAGGGGCGTGGATGAGGGATGCCTTATTGCAGTCAGGCCGTCCCCGACCTCCCTGCCCATCGCCACCCTGGTGTGCAGGGCCGTCCACACTTGTAGACCAGCCACAGACCCACACACAGGTCCTCAGTGGTGTCCTGGGGGTGGATGACAATGTTTTGTTCTTTATGTGGGGTGCCAGGTACTTGGGTATTCATTATAACATTCTTTACCATTTTGGATGTCCAAAACATTTTAAAACAGATATTTCTGTTTGTAACATCTTGGACTTAGTGGCTCTCAACTGGGAAATCTTGTCCTCCACCTCCCCAGGAGACAACATTTTTGGTTGTCACAACTCAGGGGAGGGGAGTGCTACTGGCATCTGGTGGGCACCTGGAGGCTGGGGGTGCCGCTCACCGCCTGGCAGTACCCAGGACAGCACCTGCCAGGGTGTCAGCAGCTCAGCATCCCTGACACGTGCCTCAGCGCAGGAATTCTTGGAGTCCTTTACAAACCTCACCCACAACTTGAGCCACGCCTCTGAGCCTTTCTCGTGCTGACGACCTCCCTGGGTGCCCCTTCGCAGCCACCCTTCTTCCCATACAGCCTGCCCACCCCACCCTGGGTGAGGCTTCTTACTGGGTGTATGTTGCTCGTTTGGCTTGTTTGTGAAGTACTCAACGTTCCTGTGCCGTCAGCTCCTTGCCGTGGGGCCTGACCTGCAGTGCCAGCACCTGTCCTCGTGGGCCGAGTGCTGACCAACACCCTCGCCCTCAGGATAACCTGGTCTTCGTGGTGGGCAAGCTGGATGGGCTGATGGTTGTTGGAGTTCGCAGACATAACGCGGACGACGTTGTGGCCACTGCACTGGCCGTGGAGCCCATGAAGTTTGTCTACAGAGGCAGGTGATGCGCTGCGGGTCCCTGTGCTATGGGTGTTAGATTCCTTCTCCGTTGAAAGTTTGAGAAGTCTGTCTGCAGTGGAAGGAAAGCACAGTAAATTTGAATTGGAGGAACCTAGAAATTTCTGTACATTAGAAAAACTCATAAAGAGAAAGAAAAATACTTGTAGCAATGATACCAGAGTTAATGTCCTCCCTGTCCAAAGAGTTTATTCAGGCCAGGCGCGGTGGCTCACACCTGTAGTCCCAGCACTTTGGGAGGCTGAGCCCAGGAGTTTGAGGCTGCAGTGAGCTACGATGACATCACTGCTCTCCAGCCTGGGTGACATGGCGAGACCTTGTCTCAAAAAACAAAAAAAAAAGACCCAAAAAACAGTTCTTTAAGATAATAAGGTTCAAATATGTAATTGGACAAAGGATCCAGGGAACAGATGAACCACAGAGAGGCAACGTGAGCAGTGACAGAGGAGAAACGGGTCCAGGCTCCTGATAGCCGTAGAAATATAGATGAAAACGGAGAAGCACTGTTTCCTCTCTGAAATCGCCAAAGGCTGATTCTTTTTTCTACTAAGGTTCAGTGAGATGTACATAATACCCTACCTTGCTGCTGGAGTAAAAACCAATTGAACTTCTCCGCGTGTGTTAAGCAAGGATCTTAGAGATTGTCATTTCCTTTGAGCAAATAAACGGACCTCTGGGCCTGTGCCACACGACAGAGCAGCCAGGAGGGGATTTCGTTCCTCCTCCTCCTCCTGAGCACTGTGTACAAGGAATTTCTTCTAATTGGTCCACTCAGCCCCATTTTTAAATTTTATTCTTCTTAAAGGGGTGCTTGTTACTCAAATTAGGGTACCTGTGAGGCAGTTCACCATGGGCTGCTGGCCCCCCAGGGGAGTCCTGAAGAAAAACCACAGAGGGTGATTGTCAGGGACATGAGATACCCTCTTAAGGAGACCAGCAGGCAGGCTGTGTGCCTGTGTGCACGTGTGTCTGTGTGTGTGTGTGTGTGTAGGGAAGGGGTGGCCACAGCCCAGGGCCTAGAATATTAGCATCATGAAGTAAGATCAAGAAGTCCTAACACGGCCGGGCGCGGTGGCTCACGCCTGTAATCCTAGCACTCTGGGAGGCCGAGGCAGGCGCATTGTTCGAGCTCAGGAGTTCGAGACCAGCCTGAGCAAGAGCGAGACCCCGTTCTCTACTAAAAATAGAAAGAAATTAATTGGACAGCTAAAAATATATATAAAAATTAGCCGGGCATGTTGGCGCATGCCTGTAGTCCCAGCTACTTGGGAGGCTGAGGCAGGAGGATCGCTTGAGCCCAGGAGTTTGAGGTTGCTGTGAGCTAGGCTGACGCCACGGCACTCACTCTAGCCAGGGCAACAGAGTGAGACTCTGTCTCAAAAAAAAAAAAAAGAAGTCCTAACAAAGTAATTGTTTAAAGAAGGAACACAATAGATGGGATAATAGAATGGATATGGCTAGAGAACAAGTCGAGACGGTGGAAAGTCAGATCAAGGAACTACTCCAGAAGTAAGAAATAGGAACTTAAGAGAACTAGTTAGGAAATGGGAGAGAAGGGGCCACCCAGACAGCAGAGGCAGAGGTGAGGTGGGGAGCAGAGGAGGGGGAGAGTCTCTGGGTGGGGGACAGGTCCACAGAGGGCCCCAGGGCACGTCAGGTCTGTTGACATTCTCACAGTTCACCACAGAGCAGCCAAGCAGAATGCATCAGACTGCCCCACAGTGGAGCTGTGCGGGATGACAGTGCAGAATTCAGTTTTATATTCACCCAAATTGTGCAGTAATAAAAAATATTCTCAGGCATATAAGTATCAGAAGTTCTGTCACAAAAGGATCCGTATTGAAAACGCTTTTGGTCAAAGTACTAAAAGAAATAAATTCAGGAATACGAGATACATGAGAGTAAGGAAAACTCAATAATGGTAGAAGTCTGTTGTTTGAAGCATGTGCGCGCGTGTGTGTGTGTGTGTGCAGGTGTGTATGTGTGCACCAGCCAAAAGAGAGCGCAAGAGAAGGTGTGTCCAGATGGCCGTGCTGACCTGACAGCTTAGCTGGGGAGACCGGCTTGTTTTGTGAGGGAAGGGTGGGGAGATCAACTCGGGAGTCTGAAAGAAGAGAAAGGCAACACAGAAAGGAGGACATGTTAAAATTATTAAAGCAAGACGATAGAAGCAAGTCCAAGTATAGCAGTCACAATAAATAGGAATAAATCAACTACGGTGAGAGATTTAACCTGTCGAATTTAAAAATATAATTAATAAAACTGTTGGGCAAAGATTTGTGCACGAAAAAGTATATGGCATATACTAACGTTAGATTAAGGAAACTTTAACAGCCCATTCTTCTAACAATGTGTGCCTGGCTGTTCGCTTTGCATCGAAGTGCTCTCCGTTTTTGTGAATTGAAACTTCCTTCAGCCCCACTCAGAGGTTAGAACAGCGGTTACTTGTGGGGCAAGCAGCCCCATTTATTGGACTGAATTTTAAATATTAGTACAGCCTGTGTCTCCCATGGCCATTCCACTGTCTCCTCCCTCAGGATCGCCGTGTTCTCCGTGACCGTGCTGCACGACGACCGCATCGTCCTGGTGGCGGAGCAGCGGCCTGACGCTTCAGAAGAGGACAGCTTCCAGTGGATGAGCCGCGTGCTACAGGTGGGCACCCGGGGCAGCCTGCAGTGCCCCATCCCTCTGAGTGCAGAGTGCCATGCCCGCTCCACCCCACCTCCCTGTCTCCAGCTAGTTTTATTTTTACTTTAATTTTTTAAATTGTAAATTGATAAATTATAGTTGTATACATTTATGGGGTACAAAGTGATGTTATGATTTATGGACACAACGTGGAATAATTAAATCAAGCTAATGTATCCATCACCTCAAATACTTATTTTTGGTGGTGACATTTGAAATTTACTTTTAGTACAATGCATTATTATTTACTATATGCATCAGTCTGTGCAGTGTACCTCAAAGGGAAAAGAAACCTTAGTCCTCCTGTCTAATTGAGGCTTCGGACGTTTAACCATCATCTCCTCATTGTCCCCAGCCACCAGTAACCACGTTTACTCTCTAGGCACAGATTTATGTAAGAGTGTGCACAAACCTGGTGTGTGTGTCCCCCTTTCTGCGTTAAATGGTAGGAAACTATGCACTCCTCTTCATCTTGTTTCCTCATTTAACATAACGTCAGAGCCTCCCTCTAGGTGGTGCTTCCTAGTGTCTCGCCAGCCTCAAGTGGTGGCTGGTGCTCAGCAGGGTCCTTCCCTTCCAGGCCATCGACAGCATCCACCAGGTGGGCGTGTACTGTCTTGCCCTGGTTCCTGCCAACACCTTGCCCAAGGCTCCTCTCGGAGGGATTCACATTTCTGAGACCAAACAGCGCTTTCTGGAAGGGACACTGCACCCATGTAATGTGCTGATGTGCCCGCACACCTGTGTTACCAACCTTCCCAAACCTCGTCAGAAACAACCAGGTTAGTCTCTCCAGCCATGAAATGGAGAGTAACTGTGAGCTTGGTCGGGGAGCCGCCCATTAGCCCCACAGCAGTAACTGCCCATGTCTTCGGGGCTGTGTGAGAGCCAGAGCGCGAGTGCTCGTCAGATTGGTTGCTGCCTCCTGCCATCCTGGAACCAACCGAGCCACAAATGAGAGAACTTTACCACCTCACCGGTGTGGGGGTTTCCACTGCCGGTTTGAACCAGTTTTAATGATAAATTCCAGGACACTCAGGGACAGCATCTTGGCTTTGGCGCGGAGCAGACTTGGAGCTCTGGGATCTGGACAGCATCTGTCGGCCGCTGTGCCGAGCAGCTGGACACACCTGTGCTCAGGAGCCAGGGCTCATCTCCGCCCTGGGAGCTGCCACAGACCTTGGAGGTCTCTTAACAAAGGGTCAATTTCCCTTCCCTGACTTCAGACATTTAAAAGTTAATTTTAAACACTGGTTTAACTAATATATGTAATTTTTATGTAGATTTTTAGTACATGCTGACTTTTGCTAATTACCAAACACTTAAAATATCACTAAATACATTCCACTAGGAAGGTTTAATTACCTGATTTATACATAAAATACAGTAAAACAATAAACTATATTAAGAATTTGGCCGTGACTGAGGCCAAATCATAACTCCAAGATGTCTGTCATATAGTAAACTTCTTAATGTGTTATGGTTTATATTCAAGACAGAAATTCTTTGTCACTTAGCATAAACCTTGTAGTTCGTTTTCTGAATACTTGTATCTTAGTAGAAGAGTTAAATGCCTAATTCAAGTAGGCTTTCAAAATAAAAAGTGTGACGGAAATGAGGTCACATGATGACTAAACATTAGAAGTCATCAGCTTCTCATCCAGATCCCCTGTTTCTAGAGGTAGGACCAGCCTCAATGATTGTGGGGAACCTGGTTGCTGGGAAGAGGATCGCGCAGGCCTCTGGGAGAGAGCTCGCCCACCTGGAGGACAGCGACCAGGCTCGGAAGGTGACAGGCCCATTCCTGGGGTTGGGCGTCAAGACCCCCACGTGGGGCTGCCAGTGACCGAGCCGCCCTCTCTGCACAGTTCCTGTTCCTGGCTGACGTGCTGCAGTGGCGGGCCCACACCACTCCTGACCACCCGCTGTTTCTGCTGCTGAATGCCAAGGTGAGGATGGGCTGCTGCCCATTGCCGGTAGTTGCTATTTCAATGTTCTGGTTATTGTCGTGTTCAGAGAAGAGTGTGCCTGTGGACTGTCTGGGGCAGTCTCTCTGCCTGCCCTCTTCTCTGTAGAGCCCTTGAGTTCTGCACAATTCACACAGCAGTTTCTCTTGATTTTGTATTTAGCAGGACGATTCTGATCAGCTCCAGCTTTTTAAATTAAGAGCAGTATACATGTAAATACTTCTAAATTTGTGAGCTAAAAGGAAATGTTTATTTTGTAAAAATTAGGCATTTAGAATGTCTGCATTTGTTTACAGCTTTAAAATGATAAATACTGCTTTTTTCCTAATCTGCTGCTGATTTAGAAATTCACACTCATGTATGCTGAATACCTGTTGATGTGCGTTATACTATGCTAGGAGCATTTAAAGAAGGAGAAGCTGTGGTCCTCGTATCCACGTTGTGGCAGGAATACAAAACATGAAAACATAAGTTACATAATGACGAAAGTCCTGTGAGACTCCCTCTCTCCTGTGTTGCGCAGGCTGTACGGAATCCTGAGCTCCCACGCACTGAAGGGTGGGTTGCCACAGTCTTAGAAAGTGCCAGTCTAGCTTCCAGTCCTGCTCGTTCATTCAAGAAATGTTTATTGGCCGGGCGCAGTGGCTAACGCCTGTAATCCTAGCACTCTGGGAGGCCGAGGCGGGTGGATGGTTTGAGCTCAGGAGTTTGAGACCAGCCTGAGCAAGAGTGAGACCCCGTCTCTACTAAAAAAAAATAGAAAGAGATCAGCTGGACAACTAAAATATACATATATAAAAAAATTAGCCGGGCATGGTAGCGCATGCCTGTAGTCCCAGCTACTTGAGAGGCTGAGGCTGTAGGATTGCTTGAGCCCAGAAGTTTGAGGTTGCTGTGAGCGAGACTGACGCCATGGCTTTCGATCCAGGGCAACAGAGTGAGACTCTGTCTCAAAAAAAAAAAAAAAAAAAAAAAGAAAGGTTTATTGATGCCTACTGTGTGCACAGTGTTACATAAGATAAAAAAGATGGGGAAATAACTCTTCCCTGCTAGAAGCAAGTTCTGTAGGTGAGAGACCCTCTGTCTTTCTCGATCACAGGCATGTTGGCAGCATCTAGAACAGTGTTCAGTAAACGTTCATTTTACAATCAAGTTCTAAAGCCTTCAGAGAGCCAACGATTAACAGTCGACCAGGGTGAAATCGGTGCATGTTGAGGCCCTCAGGATCAGTGGTATGAGGAATGTGACCCAGAGTGCTCGGGAGGGGCTCTGAGGCAGTGATGCCGGTGGGCTTGAGGCAGGAGAGGAGGCCAGCATGGCAAGGACCAGGTGGCCTAGGGAGGGGACACAGATGAGGCTGGGGGCGCTGGGTTTTCCCCAAGGGTATAGTGGGATCTGGCTCACAGGGACTGGCAAGGCTTCTGGAACATCGGCTCTCAGGATCTGCCCTGCCCTTGTGCTTGGGCACAGCACGCAGGTACATCCACTGGTTTCTTCTTCCACTGTGTGCTGTCAGGAGAGGCACCAACCCAGGTGTTACACTGGTCTCTCCTGGAGATTCATGATTATTAGACTGAGTTGCACTTTCTGTTTCCTTAAGCAGCTTTGAGGCCTGGCATTGGGATCAGGGAGGATGAATCCACAGAGCAGAGGGAGGGGCTACAAGGTGTTTCTGTTTGCACCAAGCTGCTCATGCAGCCCAGACAGCCCTCCGCAGGGGACGAGCCGGTGCAGCCACAGAGGAGACTTGCAGGCACCTGAGAAGGAGGTTGCAGAACGACACAGGTCCAGGCTTGGTGCATGTGACGTTTACACATACGAAATAGGGTCGTTTGGAGATGTCTGCTTATTGTTTAGTATTTATTTATTTGTATTTACATGCAGGATAATGGTTGCTTGTGGGGAGAGAGGTGATGGACTTGGGAGTGGTTTACAGGTGGCTTCAAGCACAACAATGATTTGTTTAATAAAAGGGAAATTGAAACAATATGGCAAAATATTAGTAGATAAAGAGTACCTGGATAGTTATTACATTATATTTTATAATGTTGTTATACTTGAAATATTTTATCAAAAAGATCTTCTCTGGCCGGGCGCGGTGGCTCACGCCTGTAATCCTAGCACTCTGGGAGGCCGAGGCGGGCGGATTGTTTGAGCTGAGGAGTTCGAGACCAGCCTGAGCAAGAACAAGATCCCGTCTCTACTGAAAATAGAAAGAAATTAATCGGACAACTAAAAATATATAGAAAATATTAGCCGGGCATGGTGGCACATGCCTGTAGTCCCAGCTACTTGGGAGGCTGAGGCAGAAGGATTGCTTGAGCCCAGGAGTTTGAGGTTGCTGTGAGCTAGGCTGACGCCACGGCACTCACTCTAGCCCGGGCAAAAGAGTGAGACTCTGTCTCAAAAAAAAAAAAAAAAAAAAAGAAAAAGATCTTCTCTGATCGGGTGTTTCTGGCTCTCCCCTGGCTGGGCAGGGCGCCCGCACTCCTGCTCTTGGTTGGGGCTGTCAGGAGATGCAACTCAACCCTCCACCACTGGAGAGTGGACACAGATTACTGGAAAAGACACAGCTGCACATCTGTGACTGGCCCCTGTCCTGGCCCCCAGTCGCAGGGCGTGGGCTGCAGTGGCTGCACACGGTGTGTGCCCACATCTGAGGCAAAGGCTTGTCTGCACTCACCAGCACATGGACTAACTTGATGGCTTTCCTAGGGCACAGTCACCAGCACTGCAACTTGTGTCCAGCTGCACAAAAGAGCTGAAAGAGTGGCTGCGGCTCTGATGGAGAAGGGAAGACTGAACGTTGGGGACCATGTGGCTTTGGTCTATCCCCCGGGTAAGCGCAGCACCAGACCGTGCCCTGCCAGTTCATTGTCAGCAGCTGCCTGAGACATTTTCTCCTCGACTTTCCAAAACTAAACTCAGCCCCTCTTCTCTGCATGTGCTCGTCCCCCTCAGCTCACCCATGTCCTCCCCAGCACCGTCCGCCCTCCTCTCTCCCCGGGACAGGGAGCAGAGCCCAGCAGGAGCCTCTGGGCAGGGCCGCTGGGCCTGACAGCTTCCTCGCTCAGGTGCAGCAGCACCAGGCTCACTCTGCACCTCCCACCCTAGACCTGCAGTCGGTTCTGAGACTCCCGGAACAAAATCTGTGTATTAGGGAAGCTTCGTTGCTGCTGGGCAGTTGTTCGTTTTCCTTTTCAGTGAGCATAGCTAGGAATTAGAAATAAATAGCTCAGAGTTCCTACTGTTATAGCCAAGACAAGCTCAGGATTGCAGGATTTTTACTAAAACTCTCCTACAATGTACCAAGATCTTTATTCCACACCAAGAATCCTGATTCTTTAGGAAGAGGAGATGACAGAATTAGAAAATCCCATAATTCCTAATTTGCTTTATCCCACATCACACGGAGCATTCCCAAAACTAACAGTGGCGATGCGGTGGATCCCTGCGCAAGTTCTGGAAACAAGTGGAGGATTTCTGCACGTGCTCAGTGCAGTGCCCCCTTTTCTCATGGCTGTGTCACCGCACACTGCCTGTTCCTCTCTACCCGCGTGTGGTTTCACTTCCGCCCGCAGCTCCGTGTTCCGTGTGCGCTGCCAGTGCACACGACCGTGCCCTCTGCTCACGCTGTCTTCTCAGCTCGCTCTCACACCGACTCCTCAGGAAGGGCTCTTGGGAACAGTACTCCCTGAGTCCCGCTTTTTGATCATAGTTTGTCCACTTTATAATCGAAAGGCATTTTTGCTAGATAAAAAAATCCGTTGACTCACATTTTTTTTTTTCATTGAGTGTCACGAACATGGAATTAAGAAGCATTACTCTCGACAGATCTGGTGATAATCCAAGTTTCTCTTGGGCGTCACTTGCTGTTTTTGCCTAGATGTAAAACAGATACTTTCATTTTTCTTTAAAGTCCAGTATGTTACAGTCTCGATGCTAGCTGTTGTGGGTCAACAGTCGTATGTACAAGGTGTCTTTAAATATGTAGCTTCAAGTCTTGTTTTTGAAAGACGGTTTTCTTGCGTCGTGGTTTTCCTGGTTGCTCTCGTCCCTTGCATTTCCCTCTGTACTTCTGTTCCCACCGGATGCTCTTCGTCATCAGTAGTTGTCACAAATGTCCCTCCTCTTCATCTTCTATTTTATCTTAAGTCTTTATCTGTTATCTTTAGTTGTCTTGTCTTCCTTCAAGCTTCATCTTCATTTTGACATTAATTTTTTTATTTCTGATTTTTTTTCTAATTCTGATTTCTGTTGTTTTCTGTCTTGTATCATTGCTTAATATATTTTAGCACATTTTGAAATAGACAATTGCAGTTTTTATCTGTTTTGTGGACTTGTCTTTTTGGCATGCTTTGTCTATATGTTCAGATAATACTCTCTTTTTGATTTTTTTTTTCTTACACCTTTGTCTCACACCTTTGTGTGAGACTTGACCTCATATGGCAGCCTGTTTCCAAGATTTCCTGGCTGTGTCCCCTTCCCCACTCGTATGACCTCTCTCCTTCACGTCTCTTGTCTGATCGGCTCAGCCGTGTCCCGCAGTTCCAGCAGTGTCTCCTGCGGGTGGGGCTCTGCCCCCGTCAGGCTGAGCGGTGTTGACTGTCGTTGGTGAGTGGATGAACGGGTCTCATACGGGTGGCCTCTCCGCTCCCTGCTCTCTGATCAGACCCACAGGATTTGAGAACAGTTGCCAGGGATCTCCCCAGGATGCGCCACTTCCTCCCTGTTTCCCTCCCCCACCTCACAGAGACTTCTAGAAAACCTCACTTGTCCTTCCCTCGCCCCTTGCTGGGGGCACTGGGTTCTTACTGGGAGTCTCCCGATTCTCTTGGTGTCGTCTGCCCACCGGGTCTAATTTGCCCCATCCCACCTTTTCTTGCCCTTTCTCTCCTCCTCCTCTGCCTCAGAGATAGACAGAGCTGGGCGTTAGTTAAAGTGGTGAGAACAGATTTTATTCAGTAACTACTGACATCTGGGAAAGAGCTGAGCTCCATTCCATGTTGTGCAGAGGTGGTTTGAGCATTTTCAAAGGACAAAGAGCTGGTTAGTGTCGAGGCCACGAGGCCGCCCTGCGCTGGTGGGTGTTGCAGTTGGGGGCTGCCCCCTCCTTCCTGGAGACTCCATTTCCAAGCAGGGGCTCTTGGGTCCTCGAGAGAGGTGCCGAGTTGCAAGTGATATGTATTTAAAATTGTAAGTGCGTTCACTGCGAATTGCAATAAATGCTCCCAGGGGAGGCTGGGGCCTGCCATCTGGTGTCGGCTGGAACAGACAGCAGATCCCCTGGCAGCGTTGGCCTTCTCAGCAGGCGTTTTCATGGGGACTGCTAGGGTTCAGTCACGTCTCCTGATGCAGGGTTCTGGCCGCTGCTCTGCAGTCCTCACCTGCCCTGTCTGTCCCAGGGTCTCATTCAGTGTGTTTGCTGTTTGGCTGTTTCCGAGTTGTTTTTCTCATCCAGGTGAGGCAGACAGGTGACACACACTCAGAGTGTCTTCTGCTTACATGGGCCAGTCGTCCCTCAGCCAGAACAGGAAGCTCAGGTGTCTACTCGTCTTGAGTGTGTGTAGAGGCTGTTTTTAGGTGACAATGCCAGCCATTTTTTTCCTTTGTAAGTTTGTTGTTGTTTTGCCTAGAAGGTTATAGGTTTTTCTTTATACCTCAGAGTTCAGGAATTTTACTGAGATATGCCCAGGCGGGGGTCTTCTGTCATTTTCTTGCCCATTTAATCTTCAGACTCTCGTCATCATCTCAGTAAAGTGTGTTTCTTACTGCCTTTCTCCTTCTTTGTCTATTTCTGGAACTTCCCTAACTCACTTTTGGATCTCTCTTCCACCTCTCGCATCTTTTCCATCTAATTGCCTTGTGTGTTTTTGCTGTGTGCTGACATCTTTCCTGCCAGCTCTTTTGGGTACTTGTCCAGGCTTCAGCACGGACCGTCCTCATTTCCAGGTTATCTCGTGGGACACTGCCCTCAGCACCTCCGCTGTAGAGAGACTCTTGCGGCTGGTGGGGGCTGGGGACTCTCCCCGGGGTCTGCCAGGAAGTGTACATGTCCCTCACAGTCACATAGAGTCTCCCCTGTGGGAAGGTGGTAGCTTGGTTTGTTTCTTGACATAGACACATAGCAGTGTGGACACTCCCTCTGGCATGAGGTTATTTTTCTCCAGGAATGGCAATAATTCCTATTCTTCACCGTCCCTGGGTTCCAAGCACACACAGGTGCTTTATGCAGCCCTCACTGTATGTCAGAATCACCCCGACTTTGAGAGGGGACAGAGAGACCCTCTGGGAGGTGGTAGCACAGCCAGGCCGGAGCTCCCTGCCCCTCGCTGTCCACACTGGCCAGAGAAGAGCTGGCTGAGCTCAGCCTGGGAGTTTGAAAGCATTTCCCAGAGCAGGTCTGGGGCTGCGGTGCCCAGGCACGCGCTCTCCGGGAGGGGCAGGGCTGAAGGAGCAGCTGGGAGAGAGCTGCCTTAAATACGTGAACAAAGGAAGAAAAGAAGAAAAAAGACGCGGAGCAAACACAGTACAACCTTGATAACTGAGACTCTGAATGGTGGATTTAGAGGTCCTTATATGATTGTCTGCTTTTGGTTATATTCAATGCTATTTGTAAAAAATTTTTAATGAGAAAAAGAAAATCCATGTCAAAGTTCTGCGTTTACATTTGAAAAACATAGCAGCAGCTGGGGTATAATAGTGGGAGGCAGAGGCCTGTGGCCCCACTCGGAGGCCCAGAATGCCACAGGTGGGTGCACAGGCACGTGTGATGTGTGTTTCTTGGGGGCCGGGGGAGAGTCTAAGACTTACATCCAATTCTCAAACTGGTGTGTGACCCAAGGGGTTAAGAACAGGCTCCGTACAGAGGCTGGGGTGCTGGGGGCTGAGTGGCACCAGGACAAGAGAAGGACGCCCAAGCATCTTTACAGCATAGCTTCCTTAGCTCCAGGAATCAGATTATTTTTTCTTTTTTTTGTTTGTTTTTAGTTTTTTTTGAGGCAGGGTCTCACTCTGTCACCCAGGTTGGAGTGCAGTGGTGTCATCACAGCTCATAGCAGCCTCAAACTCCTGGGCTGAAGCGATCCTCCTGCCTCAACCTCCCAAGTAGCTGGGACCACAGGCCAGGCCACCACGCCCAGCTGTTTTTATTATTTTTTGTAGGGCTGGGGTCTCACTATTGCTCAGGCTGGTCTCAAGCTCCTGGCCTCAAGCGATCCTGTGGTCTCGGCCTCCCAAAGTGCTGAGATTACAGGTGTGAGCCACCAGGCCCAGCAAAAAACAGGTTTTAAGCCTGGTACGATTTTCCCCCAAATTTTAACTACAGGTATTTTAACCCTATAGAGAGTTGGAAGAGTGGTGCGGTGGTCGGTGTCCCGCAGGCAGGGCCTCCGGGTGTCCTCTGAGCTGGTGTGTTCAGGTGCTCCTGGAGCTGCGGGGCGGGAGCTTGCAGTGTAGACAGCCCCCACAGGCTCCCCGAGGTCTGTGTGCTCACAGGCAGCACGGCAGCTGGAGCTGGGCTCTCGAGGACCACCTGCCCTGGTTTGTGGCGCTGCGTCCCCACCCCGCTCAAGTGTCCTTGGGGCGGGGCCTGCCCCCCGTAGTCCCTCCAGGGTCCGGTCGCGGCCGTACGGCCAGGAACCCACTGACTCCGCTGGTCTCAGTGTACACGCCTTGGCCATCTGCACCACCTGCGCTGACTGCCCGCTGTCTCCGCAGGCGTGGACCTCATTGCCGCCTTCTACGGCTGCCTGTACTGTGGCTGTGTGCCTGTCACCGTGCGGCCCCCGCACCCCCAGAACCTCGGCACCACGCTCCCCACCGTCAAGATGATCGTGGAGGTGTGTGGAGGGCAGGCGGGTCTCCTGGGATCTGCTCTGCGGCCTCCACAGGCCAAGCTGACTCCACCACGCCCCACGCAGGTCAGCAATTCCGCGTGCGTCCTCACCACGCAGGCGGTCACGCGGCTGCTCCGGTCCAAGGAGGCGGCCGCTGCAGTGGACATCAGGACCTGGCCGACCATTCTGGACACAGGTGCGTGTCCTCAGCAGCGGGCCCCACCAGAGGAGCTCTTTTCCCTTTCTTTGTTGCAGGTGTTGCATGGCCGGGTCCAAATGTGAGTGTTGAGTAAGAGCAGCCCCAGTAAGTGGTGGCGAAGCCTCTCCTGGGCCTAGGGCGGGTGGTACCTTGGATCCATGGATCCGCCTGCTAGAGCCTGCATGGTGTCCAGTGAAACGTGGGCATCAGCCCTTTCCTGAGCCCTGGTGGGGAGTGAGGGCCCCCTGGGGGCCAGCAGCCCTGTGCACCCCCAATCTGACTCCACGCAAACTCTCCTCTCCAGTCCGAGCCAGGGCAGCACCTGGCCCAGTGGCGCAGACCACAGCCTTGCCCCTCCCTGTCTCCTGCTGGTGCAGGGGTGGGCTGTTTTCTGAGGCTTTCTGCTGCTCCCTAGGAGACACAGCCCCCGGGCTCCCCCACCCTTACCAGTGAACACTGCCTTGCCGTGAAATGCTGCGGGCCAACCAGGACGGGGCAGGCAGCTCCCTGGCTCCTCTCTGCCTTGGGCCAGCTTGGTGAGACAGTCTCAGCCTGGGCTGAGCCAGCCAGAGGATCCTGGATCAGGTGGCCAGGGCAGCTGGTGTGGGCAGCAGCAGACAGCCTGCCGGCCCCCACACCCGCCCCGGCTGGGCCTGTGTCCAGTCCTGCTTGGGACAGCACTGGTGTCTGCCTCACAGGGCCACAAGGACTTGATGAAGCACACAAAGCCCGGCGTGGCTGCTCTTGCTGGGGTTGGGGTCGGGATTCTGGGTTCACCTGCCTCTGCTGCAGGGTCTGTGACCTTTGGCAAGTCCCAGGTGCTCCCCGCTTGCTCTCTTGTCAAAAAAGTGACTTCCCATGCAGCCCTCCTGGCCTGTGCCCTCCCTCACCCGCCATCCTGTCCCCACGGGCTCAGTGCGGTCTTGGTGGGTCCGCGCTGGTGACGGTTCCTTGAAGATTAAGATAAGCCTTCCCATGCACACACGCAGCCCGTGCTCTCACAGCCTCACTCAGGTCTGAGCTGGCTCTCCAGGACTCCCCAAGTGTGCGTCACTCCACCTCTGGCCTAGGAAAGCCCGGAGCTTTTACCTTGTCAGGATATGTGCAGGAGCACTGATGTCACCAGTGTCTCCCGTTTAACAGATGACATACCGAAAAGGAAGGTAGCTAGCATTTTCAGACCCCCCTCCCCAGACGTGCTGGCGTACTTGGACTTCAGCGTGTCGACCACGGGCATCTTAGCAGGCGTGAAGGTAGGTCCCATGAGCGAGGCTCCCATTTGTGTCAGCCCCTGGGACACGGAGCAGACAGGGACATCAGGTGCAGGTCTAGGCAGGTCCTGCTCCTGGCCCAGAGCACAGAGCAACAATATTGTTTCTTAAAGTTTGTGTGAAATGGCAGTGGATCTCCCCAAATTTGACTAGCCTGACAGTAATGCATGTTTGATGCTTTATGGTAATGATTCAACTTTCTGATCCATGACTGTGTGACTTCCAGGAATAGGTGGCTTTGATAAGTCTATTTCCTTGCTAGGAGCCAGGAGCACTATTAAAATTTCTTACTGTCCTAAAGTTTTGTTTCAGAGGTTTTTAGTGAGCTATTTCCTGGGCATTATTTAGATTATATGGGGATTTGAGCCAGCCGTCTTTTAAGGAGATAACGACAGTATTTGATAGTTTGGAGCTACGGCAGACATGTCCCAACCCCTCTTTCTTCCTGCACATCACTGAACAGACCCTTATCTTACTCCTAAGATGTCGCACGCGGCCACAAGTGCCTTGTGCCGCTCCATAAAGCTGCAGTGCGAGCTGTACCCCTCTCGGCAGATCGCCATCTGCCTGGACCCCTACTGCGGCCTTGGCTTTGCCCTGTGGTGTCTGTGCAGGTGAGCCCAGGGCCCTACCTGCCTGGTGGTTGGAATGGTTGGGTGGCTCTCCAGAACCTTAATGCTCTAAGGTGCCTTTGCCAAGTGCCCAAGAGGATGAAGAGACACGTGCGAGTGGGTTTGTTTGGGGATGAGGTGGGTTGGAGTCTGAGTCTGAAATTGAGTAAAAGAGTAAAAATACATTTTTCATCACTATCCGTTATTGGTAATTGGGAAGAACCTGCTTGATTCCTCCAAGCGCTGGGACGTGGTGATCCATCTGTGGAAGCAGAACGCCTCCGTAATCCTGCCCCCGGGTACCTTTGGAGAGTCCGGAGCGGAGGCCAGGACCCTGTGCCTGCCGTTCTGCACCTCTACCCAACGGCGTGTTTTCTGCTGAACCCCACTTGATGTTAGAACAGAATTGTGCCCCTGTCCTGGCTGCAAAAGAAGTGTCTTTGAGGAAGGGAACTGTGGGGTACCCAGGGCGTTTGGTGGGCAGGCAGGGACTGTCGAGCCCTCCCTTCCCGCAGTGTCTACTCAGGACACCAGTCGGTGCTGGTGCCCCCACTGGAGCTAGAGAGCAACGTGTCCCTGTGGCTGTCAGCCGTCAGCCAGTACCGGGCCCGCGTCACCTTCTGCTCCTACTCGGTGATGGAGATGTGCACCAGGGGGCTGGGCACGCAGACTGGCGTCCTCAGGGTAAGTGCTCAGACCTGGGGAAGCGTAAGGAACAAAACAAAACTAGACTCTCAGGACCCCTCCCTGAGCTGCATCCTGTGTACACACCCCACTTCCTGAGGCCACGCAGCAGGATGGGGGCGGGGCAGGTGGGGGTCCCAAGGGCCTGGGGCCACTGAGAGCCTGGCAGCTCAGGAGGGCAGGTGTGGGGTTCACGTCAGACGCATGCCCTCCCGTGCTCTGGCACTCAGAATTCACGGGGCAGCCCTGGGCAGAGCAGAGGTTTGTGTTAAGCTTTGCCTTTGAGTGCTATAACCTAGGGCCAGAGCACGCGCGGGCCCCACACAGAGCTTCACTGTACTGCAGGCCTGACTCCCTGCTCCTCTGGCAGATGAAGGGGGTGAACCTGTCGTGTGTGCGCACGTGCATGGTGGTGGCTGAGGAGCGGCCCAGGATCGCACTGACGCAGTCCTTCTCCAAGCTGTTCAAGGACCTGGGCCTGCCTGCACGCGCCGTGAGCACCACGTTTGGGTGCAGGGTCAACGTGGCCATCTGCCTCCAGGTGAGTTGCTGGGCCTGGTACCTGCCTGGCCCGTTTCTCCTCTGAGCCTTCGGTGTGTTGTTTCCACATAGCATTTCAGCTTTGAGAGCTATGAGGGTTTTATTTAAAAGATATTCTATTCTTGTTTATGAACAAAGGCTTATTTGAAGAAAGAAAACAGCACAAACTGTTTTTGAATAACGATTAATATCTTACCTGTAAGAATCTCTAATTTGGATGAAATATGCAGCTAATTTTTTAAAGCAAGAATGAACTTACTGTTTTAAGACATCTAGCAATTTTAAGTTGAAATGTTAATGAATGTGATAATTTTTATTGACTCAGATTTGTTTTTGAAATCCTAAGGTACTTTACTTTTTAAAAGGAAACACAGAGTTTCAGAAATTGAACAGCTGACTGCAGTGCTGTTTACCACTTCTTCATATTTTATACTAGCACCTTCTTTCTTTTCTTTCCACAAACATCTGAAAACCAAGTAGCTTATTAGCTAATATCCTGCACATCAAATGCCTTACTGTCCCACATCAAAAGACAGTAGCCAGGATGAATGGGGTCTGCCTGTCCCGGAGCAGGCCTGGGTGGGGCAGTGTCTCGGTTTCCAGGGCATCTGCCTCACCCATGTGCCCTGTGGTGGCAGCACGTGCAGGGCTGTCACCGTTCCTGCTGATGTCCTCTCAGCTTCGGAAAGACTCTTGACCCTTGTTGGGGAGCAGAGAAGCCAGGGTGGGACCCTCTCTCAACATCCCTTCCTGATGTAGAATGGGTGTCGGGTGTAGGTTAGTGGCTGTAAGTGAAGACCCTGCTGTCCGCTTTGCGTCTGAAAGCCTGTGTCCCCCTCATTAGCTGCTGGAGGGATCTGTTCTGTTGTTGGCAGATGGACGCTACGTGTGATTGCAGAAATGTTAATGGATATTCATGTTTGCTCTTTAAGATACAGTGATGGGTTTTGCTCTCTCTCATCCTTGTTTCTCATGTGGCCTGTGGCCTTCTGTTTGTGTTTCCTGTGGCTGTCTCCTCCCTGTCCCACTCTGCTGGCCTCCTTGGCCTCTGTCAGCCCAACAGGCTGGGAAAGCTGGCTGAGCAGGTATGACCCCGACCTCGTTGCTGCCTCTGTGCTCCCCCCGAGTTCATGTGGCTCCTTGTGAATTCCAGACAAACACATGTTTTCTTGCTCTCTTACTTTGTGCACAGTGCATATTATTTGACATCTTACAAAAGCTCTTTTGTAACCAAATTTAAAAGTAAAACTATTTTCAAAAAAAAAGCAATGTTTATAGCATTGCCTTGGGGAAGAAAGGGCTGTGTTTAGTCTCAATGTAGAAATTTTTGTTTTAATTCCAGGGCAGACATAGGTTATGTCGTCTGGGATCTTCAGGGAGTGATGTTGGTCAGGGTACTCACTTAGTTTGGTATTCCTTATCTATTATAATAAAATGGCACCTGACATCCTGTAATCAGGACCCACGTCAAATGTAATATTCGGAAGTCGGGAAGAGGGGAGGGAGGAGAAGTCTGCGTCCACCTGTCCGAGGAGTCCCAGCTGTGCTCAGTCCCCAGGAGAGTTAGGTGCTCGTTGAGAGGCCAGGCCCACCCAACAGCTCAGCAGCAATGCCCCTAACTGTGGAGTGTTTTTATCACAGTGAAGTTGTTAGAACTGAAACGTGAAGTTATATGATTTGACATTTTCACTCAGTGTTACCATATGTTTTATTCAATATTACCAAGCCATGTGAATGTTTGGATGGAAAGTGTCAGCCCTGCCCCGGGGACCCAAACCCCTGGGCAGACTCAATGCAGAGAGCAGAGCTGCTGCCTTCCTGGGTGTCCCCCCGGCCCCAGAGTTGCTGCCATGCAGCTGCGCCCATGGAAGAGGAGTGAGTGTGAGGACCCTGACCAAAGTTCCTCTGCTGCTCTCCTTCCAGGGCACAGCCGGCCCGGACCCCACAACCGTCTACGTGGACATGCGGGCGCTGCGCCATGACAGGTGAGGTCCTTGCCCGCACGGCCCCATCCATACCCACTGACAAAGTGCAAGCTGGGTCTGTGCTAACTGAGCACCCCCAGGCACCCAGACGTTAGAGTACGGCTGGCTAAGACGGCCCGTCCACACTGTGAGGGAAAGAGCAGGGCTGTGGTGTGTTCCATCGGAGAGCTTGGCCTCCAGCTCCAAGCTGCCCAGGTCCTCAGGGCTGCAGTGAACATCCCTTTCTCTGTCACTCACACCCCCAGAAAGGCTAATAAGAATGACCAGACATTTGACATTTAGCCTTTTATGGGGATGTATAGAAGACAAGTAGACCAACTAATGGCAAGAATTCTTCTTCCCTGATGTTGTGGCAACACCTGTCTGAGTTTTCACATCAGTAAGTGTGTGCGGGGTCCCATGGTCTGTGTTTGAGTGTGTACTCAGGGTCTCTCCCAGCTTTGAGTCTCAGATCCCAATTCTGGATCCTCAAACATGGCCACACTGTAGCGTGATGTAAACAGTAAGGGCAGCTTACTGGGCGTCAGGGGCCAGCCAGATCTGGAGGGGACCCAAAAGAAACGCAGAGCAGGCTCCTGCCATGAGCACAGCAGACAGAGAGCATGTGTGGGTGCTGACACTCAGGACCCTCAGCGGTGCTGGGACACTCCCTGTAGCACCCCGATGTCACTGCCAAGACGTTCGCAGCGGTTGTGTCATCCAAAGGCTAACGTCGGGCTGTTGTCCACAGACCGACCCTCAGGGTGATGATCAATTTCCAATTACCCCATGATTTACCTTTTTAGAAATCACTACCTATTAGTAAATTTTATTCTGAAATTTTTCCCTTATTAATTTTTAGGGTACGTTTGGTAGAACGGGGTTCTCCGCACAGTCTGCCGTTGATGGAGTCTGGAAAGGTAGTGGAAGCTGCGACTTACGTGTTCCGTGACACGTCTGAGTCCCCCTTTGTCTCAGGCATCACTCCGTGAAAGGCGCCGGGGGCAGTGGCTCTCCTGAGGAATGCAGGCCAACTTCTGGAGGGAGTGGGCTGGGTACTTCGCAAGCCTCTTTTCCTGCTTTACTGAGACACGTAGCAGTGCTGGGTTAAGTCTTTAGACACACATCTGAGTGCAAAACCAAGAGAGCGAGAACTTCAGCTACAAAAACCGAGAAGGAGCTCCCGGTGGGGGCCTCAGGCCTCTGGGGTCAAGGCTGTGCATCGAGGGTTCGGCCCACCCACACGGCAGAGTCCGAGGGTGGCCCTGGCCCTGCATTAGGGATGGGAAGAACTCATGCCCTGGTTCGGGATGACAGCAAGGAGGGGTCCCCACCAGGGCCTTGGGCAGGAGGTGGAGTCCCTCCATGTGGGACTTACTGTCAAAACCGTCCCTGCCAGGGACTCCCAACGGGCCCGAGGACACCAGGTTAAAAACTGTGAGCCGCTGCGAGGCGTGAGCAGACGCAGGCACAGGAGAACAGCGTCCTCAGAACCAGGGAAGGCTCAAAAGAAGGAGGAACCCCCTGACCCCGGCCCAATTAAGCAGCATGAAAAGCAAGACGGGCTTGGTGTGAGTGGGCAGCTGCTGAGTGCACAGGAGCCCAAGGGTCTCGAACCACAGCTGCTGTGCACCCAGTGAGAGCCTGGGGGGGCCTCGCTGCCCCTTCCCAACCACAGAGGCAAGAAGGGGGGCTTGGCCACTGAGATTCTGCTTACTCACTGCCGTGGCCACAGCCGCCTTCGGGAAGGCAAGGAGGTCCCCAGAGAGGGGCAGAGTCATGTGGTAACCAGCAGATGCCTGCAGGGTGGCGGGGTTAGAGCTAGGGCAGAAGGCACAGCAAGAGCAAAGGTCCCCAGGAAGGCAGCGAGGCTGGAGCCAGGTGGGGGAGAGCAGAGAGAACGAATGAATGAGCAAACGAGGGTGCAAGGTCTTGGAACGCTCACCTCCCACGCCCCCTCTGTAACGTGGCTCTAAGCAGCAGACCAGCTGAGTTGAATCAAGTGAGTTTAACAGAACAGCGCATCTGGGGAAGACCTGAGCCGCTGCACGTCCTCCGTCTTTCTTGGAGCACAGAGAGATGCGTGTGTTGGAGCTGGAATGCGCAATGCATGTGCAGCCTGGCGTAGCCCTTTTGTACACTCAGTGTAGCCTCGTGTCCTCGGTCCTCGCAGCAGTTCTTGTACGTGCTGTTCCTGCCCTGCCGTGGGGCCGCGCTGCGGTCGTTTACTCAACTCCCTTTTGTTGGGCTTTTCCTTCCTGTTTTGCTGTTACAGTCCCTGGGGCCTGATGGCTTTGTGCTCTGGAAAGAAAGAGAGCTCTGGGCCACACAGGCAGAGAGTGGGGCTCCAGCAGCATCCAGGGAAACAGTAGTTCCAGCAGACAGGGCGCTAGCCGTGGCTTACGCCCACCAGTGACCCTTCGTCCCCTCCTCTCACCTGCATTGTCATTGCCTTGTTTCACACATGGGGAAACTGAGGACACAGAACAAGTGACTGGGCCTTGTGTAGCCAAGGGGTCTGACCCGAGCCCAGTGAGGGGCTACCAGGATCAGATGTGGGAGTCTGGGCAAGAGACAGTGGCCTCCCACGGTCCCCAGTTGGCACCAAGCAGATGCTCAATGGTTGACCTGAGTCCAAGTCGGGGGTGGGAGGAGCTTCCTCAGGGTCAGGCTCCTGGTTAGGAACCAGGAGTCTCGATGGAGTTGCCAGACATGTGCCTCCTGCCAGGCTGAGCACAGCAGCGTCATGGCGCCCCTGCACAGGGGCCCCTGATGGCATTCTGTCCTCGTCTGGTCTTTCCAGGGAAGAGTAGGATGCGTCCCCAGGCCGTCTGCCCCTCCTGACACCCAAAGAACTGGGGTCATTTTGCTAAGATTTGCAACTTACTTCTATTAATGTTTCTTATTTTAAAATTTAAAGTCAAATTTGGAGTGGCTTCTAAACTTCCTGACCTGACGTAGGCATGCCAGTCCTGCGGGCCAGATTCCAAAAGATGTTTTTAATGTCACTGAATCAAGAAAGTCTCGTGTCATGTTTTCCTGAACAAGGAACACACCTCTCCTCTTTCAGATCCTCCCTGGAGTGAAGGTCATCATCGCACACACAGAGACCAAAGGGCCCCTGGGAGACTCCCACCTGGGCGAGGTGAGCACAGTGGGCCCTGGGGGAGGGGCAAGAGCGCTCCAGCCTCACTGGCTTCACCCTTCCCCTTTGCCCCAGATTCGAGAATTCTAAACGCTTCGGGGTCATACTTGTCTTGGGGAACCCACCAGACACTGTCGGGCCCTTTCCCCGTGTGCATTATGCTTCCAGACCCCACTTCTGTGTAGGATTTTGGGGTGCCATGGAACAAACTGCCCCCTCCCTTGGTTGCCCCACCAGCAGAGGGAAACCTCAAGGTTTGAGGATGCTGAGAGGAGACACACAGGAACCGGCAGCGGCATAGAAAACAGCTATCTTGGGCAGGACCCAGTAGCTGCTCCTTAAAGGGTGGTTCCTGTGCCGGCCACAGTGGCTCACACCTGTAATCCCAGCGACTTGGGAGGCTGAGGCAGGAGGATCACTTGAGCCCAGGTGTTCAAGGCTGCAGTGAGCCGTGATGATGCCACTGCACTCCAGCCCAGGTGACAGAGTGAGACCTTGTCTCAAAAAAAAAAAAAAAACAAAAAAACAGAAAAGTGTTCACTGCATGGAGCCAGGAGCACAGACGGAGAAGGCGCTGGGGATGCGGGGTCGCTGGGGCCCCCACCTGTGACTGGGAGGTCCAGGGAGCAGGGCAGAACCCTTGTCCTGAGGACATAGAGGGTGGGACAGGGAGGGGTCCTGGTCATCCCAAGACCCAGCAGTGTTGAAATGTCTGTGTTTATGCACGTGCATCTTGCTGTAATTGGGATGGTGGGACCTGTTATTTACAGACAGTGCTGGCAGTTTAAAGTGCGGATCACGTCCTGCACGCCCAGGTTGATGTTGCTGTGGGAACATGGGGCTCACATTCCTGGTCCTATGGGCATTCTTGTGCCAGGTGGGCTCTGCTGCAAAGCCAGCCTGGGGGTTTCCACTGAGAGAAATCACACAGCCTTGGTGGCTCCACCTGACTGGGGATTCTACAGCATCTTGACGGGAAGGTGTCCTGGTCTCCAATCCCGAGTGTGGATGGAGTGAGGGGCCCTCGCCTCAGCTATGCCACTTCCTGGCCAGCCAAACCCAGGTCTGTAAGGCAAGGGTGTGCTCCCAAGAGATGGAGGATCTGGGCCAGGGAGAGGGACCCACCCACTGTGCAGATGCTCAAGGGAGAAGCCCTGTTGGCTGTCCCCTTCTTTCAGACACTGCCATGTGGGGACATCTCAGAGCCAGGTGTAAGCGTGGGGAACTGATGTGGGTTCTGGACAGGCCCTGTTTTTAGGAGGGCCCCAGGACACTAAGTACCGTGGGCATCGTCCTCTGGTCCTTTGGTCTGTGCACGGGTGCACATAAACACATGCACACGGGTATGTGAGTGCACACAAACACGCACACAGGTACATGGGTGCACATAAACACATGCACACGGGTATGTGAGTGCACATACGCATGCACACAGGTCCATGGGTGCACATAAACGCATGTACATGGGTATGTGAGTGCACACTAACATGCACACAGGTACATGGGTGCACATAAACACATGCACACGGGTATGTGAGTGCACATACGCGTGCACACAGGTCCACAGGTGCACATAAACACATGCACACAGGTATATGAGTGCACATAAGTACGCACCCAGGTCCACAGGTTTACGTGAACACATGCACACGGGTATGTGAGTGCACATACACATGCACACAGGTACACGGGTGCACATAAGCACATGCAGATGGGTGTAGGGGTGCACATAAACATAGGCACGAAAGTACACAGGTGCACATAAACACGTGGACAGAAGTACACAGGTGCACGTAAACAGGTGCATGGGGCTGGCCTGGACCCGGGACCTGCTGTGTTGCCAGCTCATCTTCCTGTCTCAGTGCGAGTCCAAGTGGCTGTGAGTCCCCGCTCTGCAGGTGCCCCTCGCCCCTCTAACTTGTCCCTGTTGCGGACATGTGGGTCACTCCAGCTCTCTTAATTGTCAGTAGCGCCTTGGCACGAGGAAGGCAGAATTACCCCACATGCTCATCCACACAGGGCAGGGTCCTGCAGATGGCATTTCTGGGTCAAAGGAAGGAACACTTTGAGGAGAGAAAAGCTAATGTGCTTTCT
The DNA here is from genome assembly GCA_004363605.1 of Indri indri. NCBI lineage: Eukaryota > Metazoa > Chordata > Mammalia > Primates > Indriidae > Indri > Indri indri. The sequence continues at coordinate 5,270 of RJWJ010018454.1, read as the reverse complement.
GTGCCTGTAACTTTAACTTAGTTCACAAAATAAGAGACAATGGACATGGCACCCTCCTTTGTTCAGTGTTTTCTTGAACGTTCTTGGCCAGCCAGCAGATGTCTCCTGGCAGGATCTGTACTCAGCTGTCTGTAACAAGCCTATGTTCTTGTGCTCTGGGCCCCCCAGATCTGGGTGAGCAGCCCCCACAACGCCACGGGGTACTACACTGTCTATGGGGAGGAGGCACTGCATGCCGACCACTTCAGTGCCCGGCTGAGTTTTGGGGACACCCAGACCATTTGGGCGAGGACTGGCTACCTGGGCTTCCTCCGAAGAACAGAGCTCACCGATGCCAGTGGAGGTGAGGGGTTAAGGCGCTGCATGCACGTGGGCGGGGGGTCATGCCGTTACCCGTGAGCCCACCCGACTCTCGTGCCAGAGAGCCCTGTCTGCTGGCACCTCACTCCGTGCTACAATCATGTGTTGTTTGGTGTGGGGGAAGAGAGATACTCTGATACTGGTTTTCTCTGAAAATTGGTATTTTTCCCTCTATGACTGTCCCTCACTTAGACCCTTGGCCTCCGCTGGGGACGTGCTGGGCTGGCCATGGTCGGTGGTAAGGTTGCCAGGCTCCTCCCAGGCCGAGCTGCCTGCCCAGCAGCTGCAGTCTCACCCGCACCCTCCCCAGACACGACCCACTCAGAGTCGTGGCCAGTGTCCCAAGGACCCCGTCCGTGCAGCTGCAGTGAGCTGGCCAAACCAAATCACAACTTTGGTAGCCCCTGTAGACGCTGCTCTGTTTTCAGAGGTGAACATTATTTTTAAACATAGGTTTATACATTTGCTGTAACTCCCCTGAGGTGGTTACTTGCTGCACAGGAAACAGCCTGAGCTGCCAGCACCTTCATCAGCCCCCTTGGCAGGGGCCATGGGTGCCACATGATGTTTGAGTCATGACCTCCCTGTGCTGGAGAGCACCTGGCCAGGTGCCCTGCCTGTCTGAGCATGTGCACGCATGTGCTGTTCACAGGACGGCATGATGCGCTGTATGTGGTTGGGTCTCTGGATGAAACACTGGAGCTGAGAGGGATGCGGTACCACCCCATTGACATCGAGACGTCTGTGATCCGAGCACACAGGAGCATCGCCGAGTGGTAAGAGCCCAGATGGGTGGCGATCTCTGCCCTGCTGCTCAGCCCTTCCTCCGCCTGAGTCCTGGGTGTCTGTTGGGGCAGAGCCAGGGACTGCCAGCTGTGGGGACAGGCCTCCTGCATGGTCACCGTAATCCCTGGCAGAGCTGGGTGCAGTGTTGGATGAACTCTGTCCACCTTGGATGTGCAGGCAGGCGCCTGCCCGCCAGTAGAGGACACGCTCTGCAAAACATGGTGCCAGAACCTGCCTTGATGCTTTTGGGTTTTGCTCGTTTTTTCTTCTTTTCCTAGTAAGTCTTGAACCAAGAGACTGTCCCCAAGTGCACAGGCAAAATGTGAGGTCTCCACAGTTCTCATCCTGAAGTGTTCGGTGAGAGTGTCTTAATTTAGACAGTTGTGACTCACAGTTTCTTCACTTCATGGGGAGCTTGCAGTGGTGTGTGGGGGACAGGGACAGCTTTCAGCATCAAGTAATGCTCTCCGCAGCGAGAACTGTAATTAGAATAGATATCCCTATAAAACGTATTTGGCCTGATGTCTGAATTGCGAGTGGTGCTCGACAGCCGTGTGCCATCAGCAAAGGTGCGTCAGCATCCTTCACCTTCTTTGAGGTGCCTTCCCCAAACATTCGTTGGCCCCAGAGCCTGTGCCCAACCCCAGGTGACCTGGTCCTTCTCCCTGCAGTGCTGTGTTCACCTGGACCAACCTGCTGGTGGTGGTGGTGGAGCTGGATGGGCTGGAGCAGGACGCGCTGGACCTAGTGGCCCTGGTGACCAACGTGGTGCTGGAGGAGCACTACTTGGTTGTGGGCGTGGTGGTCATCGTGGACCCGGGGGTCATCCCCATCAACTCTCGTGGAGAGAAGCAGCGAATGCACCTGCGGGACGGCTTTCTGGCCGACCAGCTGGACCCGATCTACGTGGCCTACAACATGTGAGCGCAGCGCACAGCCCCAGCCGCTGCAGAAGGGCACGATCCCGGCGGGTCGAAGGCGTGAACGTGAAGATGCTGCAGAGCCCCCACCGGGAGAACGGAGTCTGGTCTCCACGACGACCCGCCCCTTCCTGTGCTTCACAGAGCCCCTGACAGTTCCCCCGATCTCACTTCAGAAAGCACTTCCTGAGCTATTTAACTGTTTTCAGTCTGCCAAGTGCTTTGACAAAAACATGGATGCCAGTGTTTTAACAGATGGAGCGACTGGGAGAGGAGAGGAAAGGCCTGGCACGCGCATCGTGAGGCTTCTCAGACACCCTGGTTGTTCTCTGCGGTACTGCGCATTTGCACTTTCCTTAGGCTAAAAATATAGTTCCTGATTTTAAAAATTCAGTTATTTATTTCCACTTCAAATGACAAGTTCACTTATAGAATTTAGGCTGGAGAGAACTTTGAGGCTGTGAGTCCAGCAGCCTCTCTTCACTCCCCAGGCGGCTGAGCCCAGCAAAGCGGACAGTAAGGGGCAGATGCAGGCCCGCCCTTCCCTCTCGAGGACCGCACCGGGCCACACACGGTGCTCCCTCTTCGCCGGTGTCTTCTCGGAAACAGGTGTGCCCGTTTCTGAGTGTGTCGTCACTAACACTCGTCAAGTGCCATTTTGGACTGTCAAGTTAGAGGCTCTGTTTCAGAAAGAAGCCAGCATTTAGTTTCAAATCACTGTCCTGGTCTGTAACTTCGTGCTGTTTGGTTAAATTGCTAGTTTTCATAACACTGCACCATTAATTCTTCTCGTGGAAGTGTACTGATTTCCAAGCCAGCAGATTGAGAAGCATTGGTGGCAAAGCCTAAGGTTTCCACATCCTCAGTGCTGCCTGGCGAGCACCTGCATGACAGCAGGGGGCAGTGGGGTGGCCTCACTGGCTTGGCATTGACTTGTGTGCCTGTGAAATTTGGCCAAACCATTCTCAGTTATTTCACTCAAACTTGACTAAGCAGAGGGATCTAAAATTACACTGAACCTAAATCAAAGAAGAGAATGTAAAATCCTTTAGATACTTCTAAGAATTTGAAGTCAGGCATGAATCTAAGACATAGATTATTTTTATATAACTAAGAATATGTTATGAAATTGTTGGGTTTTGGGGGGATCGAGGGTGGGAAATTTTATGAATCATGCATGCTTCACAGAAACACCACATTTTTCCAGAATTAGCCTGGATCAGTGCCTAACAAAGCTGTTATTAATTCTCCACAAATGAGTCTGGCTGAGTGGACCAACTCTCATATCTCTCTCTTACCTGGCTACAGACAGCAGCGTGCACAGTAGCCCTGTTTGCCTGTGGTGTTGGACTGCGGTGTAGCATGTTGCAACATATGGGAATTCTAATATTCCTGTTGTAATTGTATACAGAATCTACGTAACTTAAAATTTGTCACACAGGTTTTAGCAGTGGACTAATGGACATTCTTTGCAATAGAATGGCTGGGAAGGGAAAAGAACTACCTAACTCCAATCTTAATGTAGTTTTATAGCAAACGAAAATTGTAAACTTTTTGTATTGAAAGGTCAGTGGCAGTAAGACAAAGTGTCTTGTAAATTAAGATTTTAAGAAATGCATTAAAATGTTTTAGAATTACTCTCGGGAATTCTGTATATTACACTAAAAATTTTTATACAATTATGTTAATAAAAGTTATTAATTGTTTGTAATCTGCATTTTCAAATGTATGAAAAGGTTTTAAAAATTACCCCAAATAGGATGTATTTTATTTAGCAGTATTTTTTTCTGAATATAAAAGCAATTATGCTTACAGCATAAAATCTACAAAACACATTAAAGTATAAAGAAAATTAAAATCTCCTATAATCCTACCTCTGGGTAATAGCAATATTAGTATTTGACATAAATCTTATTTTTTCTTTTTTTAATTTTACAAAATTAGGATCGAGTACTTATTTTTATAATCTGCTTTTGTACTTAATAAACGGCACACTTTTAAGTGGGTGACATACATTCCTCGACCTGTGTTAGTGGCTGTGCCGTGGGTGTGCCCCGACTAACTGCGGCATTTGCTCTTGCTGGGCACCACCTTCCAGCAGTGCTGCGTGACCTCCTCCCAGGTGCATGTTTGCACGTCCACAGTTACAGCTACTGTGGTGGGCTCAGTCCTTACAGGTAGAGCGAATGGGTCAGAGTTCCTGCCAGGAGAGAAGCTTTGGGTACCTGCTGGCCTCCCAGAGGGGCAGGATGGCAACCTGGAGAGGCCGCTTTGCAGCCGCCCAGCATTGCTGGCCGTGGACTTGTGCTCAAGAGTAAAGCGAGTCTTGGGCAGTGTGACTGGCAAGTAAGGGTCGGGTCTGGTCATGGTGAGTATGTTCTCATCTGTTTATGGTCATTTTTATTTCTCATTTGATGTATTATATTCAGATCTGGCAGTTCTTACTATGTTTCAGAGGAATGAGTTCAGCGTTTCCAAGCAGGTGGCTGGACCATCCTCCCTCCTTCCTGTGGCTGGTCTCAAAGCCTCCCTCTTCATCCTCATCCTCATCCTCATTCTGGTCTCCCAGAATCCAGCTCTGCCTTTTGGGTTTAAGGAGAGAAACATGAACTGATTGAGTTGTTTTGGAAGGAGCATTGTGGTGTTTGCTGAGGGCAGTGCAGGGTGAGAAGTTGAGAGGTTGTTATTAGTTGCAAGTGCCTACTAAGTGTGGAGTACCTTATTCTCCAGACTCTCAAAGGAACTGAAAAGTCCAGATACCATCTGAATGTTCATTACAGATGCCACTTAAAAGTGAAAAGTTGAAAAATGAGCCCAAGGGACCAAGTCAAGCTTTGAAGGGAAAAGGGAGCATAGATGGGTTGTCACCACCACCATTGCCAGGTGAACACACCTGGATGCTGCAGGAGGCTCCAGAGGAAGAGCAGCGATTAAAGCCATCTATAGGCTATGATGCTCTGATGGAGTGGAAGCTAAGTTAAAAGAATTTACTTTACATGAAAACGTAGGGAAGGGAGAGGATTCTGAGAAGATGACAGAGTAGAAAGCACGAGGAGTCTGTGTCCCCGCCTAGGTGATAATTGCACTGGCAGAATCAGAATAGTCTGATGTAACTATTTTGGAATTCTGGGGTCTGTTGATGGCTTGCAACTCCCAGGGAAAGGCTTAGATGGTAAATCAGGGTTAATTTTGGTCAATTTCAGC
>RJWJ010018453.1:0-31563 GCA_004363605.1 Indri indri | reverse complement strand
TGGTTCTCTGCAGCTGTACCACGTGTATAGGCTCCTGTAATCACCACCACAGTGAAGGTACAGAACTGGTCCAGTACCAAACGCCCTCTTGTGCTGTCCTCTGTGGTCCCCCACCTGTCTACCACTAACCTATTCTCCATCATTTTGTTATTTCAAGGACGTCATATAAATGGACTCATGCAATATGTTGCCTTTTGTGATTGGCTTTTTCACTTAGCACAATTCCCTTGAGATCTATCTGGGTTGTTCCACGAATCAATACTCTTTTTTATAAATTGGTGCATGGTGTCTCATGGCAAGATGTACCATAGTTTGTTTAATCATTGACCCATCCAAAGATATTGGCTTTGTGCCCACTTTTTATTGATTACAGATGAAATTTCCATAAATATTTCTCTACAGGTTTCACATAAATGTGTGTTTTTGTTTTTCTTGGGTAAATGCCTAGGAATGTAATTGTTGGGTCATATAATATTTACAATGTAATTTTATGAGAAAGTGCAAAACCAATTTTCACAGTGGCTATACCATTTTACCTTCCTACCAACAATATATGTGTGATCCAATTTATCAACATCCTCACCAGCATTTGGTGTTATCATAATTTTTTTTTTCATTTTAGCCATTTTAATAGGGGACTGGTGATAATCTCATTATGGTCATGGTCTTCATTTGCATTTCCTTAATGGCTAATGGTGTTGAACAGCTTTTTGTGAGCCCATTGGCCATGTATATGTCTTCTCCAGTGAAATGTTTCTTCATATATTTTGTAGCACTATTTTCTTGGATTATTTTTTTCTTGTTGATTTTTGAGCATTCTTTATATATTCTAACTATTAGCCCTTTATGGGACGTGTGGTTTGCAAATATTTTTTCCCACTCTGTAGCTTGTCTTTTCATCTTCTTCGAAGGGTCTTTGGAAGAACCAATTTCTTGTTTAGCTGATAAATTTCAATCTGAAAAGAAAACATAGATTCCAGTTGCTCTTAGAAACAGGAAGACCTAGTAGCATTGGGCCTGCGGTCTTGCAGAGCAAACCGCTGACAAGCATCTGCCCTAAATGGAAGAGCAACACACGTTCACCAGAACCCTTGATACTGGGTGTGGTTTCAGTTCATAGCCCCAATCCAATAGCTCCCGTGACCTGTACAGGGTAGGCAGAGCAAGAGACAAAGCGTTCTCTTTCATATGTCCGTTTTCTTAGGAGTTCAAATGAGCCGTATAGAAATAAAGGAATTTACAATATAGGAATTAAGTTTAATTCAATTGATGAAGACTAAAAGACATACATTTTATAAATTTCTATTGACTTTTTTTTCAATATGCTTGGTCTTTAATGTCTAATTTGGTCCTGTACTTTTAGGATTAAAATGCACCATTCCATTTCCCGTAATGACTCTCTTGTCTTATCTGCAAAATGGAATAGTCTTAAAGTAAATCATTAGGATCATGTAATGACGATGTTTTAATCTTCGAAAGTGCTCACTTTTTTTAACCGATCTGTCCAAATTAATTACCACTGTAATTAGATTAAATGAGATAATTTAATCACAGTAGACGATTCTATTTATTTGGTTTAGTATTTGTTGGGTCATATCCCTCGAGTTCAATGCATTTGCATTATATTCACAGAGAACAGATGCAGGGACGCACTCAGTAGTAGTTTATGTCAGAGAAGAAAAATAAGTCGTGTTTGAAGATATGTGGAAGTGTGTGGCAAGTCAAGGAGATAAGCTGAGATCAACAAATCGAGTAATTAGCAACGTGCTTTGGAGACGGAGAGCGCCATATTTCGCAAGCAACGCATGTTACAATTATTGTTGGGATACTTGCAGGGAGTCCAATTTGTTCGTTTAAATCGCCTATTTGATGGTTTAAACTGTCAGTTTGAGAGGCATATGGAATAACATAAACCATGTGACATCCAGATAAAGTACATTCATTATGAATCTGGGAAAATCATAGCTTTAAATAAAAATGCAAGATCAGTAACATGTAAGAAATTTTTCATCTCCCTCCCTGCAAGAAAATATTAACAGCTTTTTTGTGTGTGTGCAAATATACACATGGTAGGTCTCCCACTAATCTCTGTACATTTCTGCTATTGGGAGAAACAATCCCGTATATTTAAAGTGCACTTTTTGGAAGGGCTAATGTGTCCATTCTTCTTAAAAAGACAGAAAATAATTAGAAGAATATCAAATGCATTATGTGAATATAGCATGTAAAAAACACAATGTTAATTTCTGTGAAATGAAAAAAAAATGCTATTTTAAATTTAAAAAGTGTTTTTGCTGATTGATCTGTAATCTAAATCCAGTTTACCATGTACTGAATATCCTTAGGACAGGGTTTAGCTATAATCCTTCCTTCCAACCAAATTGTCATTTTATTTAATTTTAGACACAATTTGCTAGAATCTATTTACAAATTATTTATAACATATTTTGACCTGATTTTAGTTTTATGTCACATGCTCTTTACGTTACAGTGGCATGTTTAAACCTGCCTTAGTCGAGTGCATAACTGCCATTTCTGGTTTGCACTCCCCTTTGCAATGAAAATGACAAACTAAACTCTCATCTCTGGATGTTCTCGTAAAATATATCAACACTTTTCTCTAGTGCTATCATCCTTTGAAATAATAATTTTCTTTTATCTGCCGGAAAACAAATGAACAAATATTCTATTATTGTTCTCTTCCATATCTGTGATAAAACTCTAATTATCATAAGATAAAGCCAGACTTGTATTTCTTAGGATTCTTATATTAATATTCAATCTATTAAGTGGATTAATTAGAGTGTGCTTTATTAAAATGAGGCTTAGCATACAGGACAATTTGAGTAATTGCTTTTCATTTTTTGTTACTCAGCATTTCTTATGGGGAGTTCAGTATTTTTGGTAAAGGACATCAATTTGCAAATTCAGCATCACCGCACTATAATTTTAATTGAATTAATATCCTTGCCCGTGTTCCAAAATTTTCAAAGGTTTGTTTTGCACCTACAAGATAAAGCTGATCTTCTGACAGCATCTTAAAGGCACTCTGCTTTGTGATGCCTTCCTGCTCCCCCAGTGTCTTGGCCCTAGACGTCTACAAGGGCCACACACACACACACACACACACACACACACACACACACCCAGTCAAATAATGTGGCTGACTTCTATTTTATTTTAATGTGATATTCATTTAATGACATCAATGCATGTGAGTCATTAAACTACCTATTTAATGACTTCAAATTTTGCTAGTTTATAAAATACAACTATTACTGTTCTGTTTTTTTAGAAATTGAAGTGTCTCATATAACAAGGAAATATTTTAAGGGTGGGTCACTACGAACGGTGGCAAAGATGAAATCAGCTCAGGGCTGTATATAATTCTCAGCCTTCCTACAATTCCCCACATCTCTTGAGAAAAAAACAGGCAAGTGAAAGAATATTTTGAGAATGCAAGTGGTGTTAGCAACACAGTTGACTCGAATTTAGTTAGTATTAATATAAAAACACTTGGCAACAATTGGTCATTTGAAAAGCACCTGATTGTTAACAACCTGTTTGGAAGGTGTCCCCCACCTGACCAGGACAGGCACCGCTTTGCCCCACAAATTGAGAAGCCCTGAACCCAACTGCAAGAGTTTACCCACTTGCAGAAGAAAATGTTTCAAATATTTTATCAAAGGCAGGAAAATTCCAGGCTCATGTTTTGATTAAGTTTATTATTCTTTTATGTTTGATGACCCAAGAACTCCAACTAGCCACCCACCCCACCATGTTAAAATATTATGTATAGATCAATACTTACTGGTGACATTGAATAACCTCTTTATTGCTTCATTCATATGATTATTTGTAACTTTAATTTTCATCCACGTCCATGTGAAATGCTGGGGAAAATACCTGGTTGAGAACTCCTGTCCTTTCTGAGCTGACTAGGTTGGAATCACGGTGCCTCCACTGAATAGATTATCACTTTGCCAAAATCACTTCATGCCTCTGGCCTCGGCTGTATTTACTGTGTGTTTTTCCATCCTTCAGAAGGGGGTCATTACAGTACTTAACACTCACTGCTGGAGTGAGGATTCACAGAAGTGACTCACGCCAGCCATGTAGAACCAGGCTGCCACGTAGCAAGCGCGCTCTAAATGTTATCATTTAGCAGACTAAGAGTGAGCTGAACCTTCCTTAGGTGGATGTCAAAGAAGTAATCAAGGGGGAAAACTCCTCCTGAGTAGAAGAAAATGGAAATGGTATCAGCAGAGTGAGAGCAAAACACTTGTCTATGTTCAAGCCTCTCTCTGCATCCGTCCGTAACTACTTCCAAATATTCTCCTTCTCCCTTCATTCCCTGGACATTGTCTCGGAGACTCTGGCACTTCAGGTGGCATAAGCTAGTGGGGCATGTGAGAAGGACAATACAAGAGTTAACTAGATCACCCTGGGTGGCTTAGTCCAGTGTTAGCCACAGCCCCCTGGCACTGAGTGGAAATTCCACAATTGATTTAATGGTAACCATGGGTGAGTAAGGAGGTGAGGAAGGAATTGGTCTGTGGCTTCCTGAGAATCATGACATGATACCCAAATTTATAGTAGAGCTCGTGGTCTCACAAGTTAAGCCAAAGCATGGAGTTGTTTGGTTGCTTTTCTTTTCTCATTTTATTGATGGTTGGAGGTTGATTAAATTGTTCACATTTTTACTCAGATGATTCTTAGAATGCCGCATATAATATTAGAATATAGGCTAGGTGCAATGGCTCGTACCTGCAATCCCAGCAATTTGGGAGGCCAAGGCAAGAGGATCACTTGAGGCCAGGAGTTCAAGACCACCCTGGGCAACATAGTGACATCTCTGCCTCTATAAAAAACTTTTTAAAAATGGGCCAGGAGGGGTGTCCTGCACCTGTAGTCTCAGCTATTCAGGAGGCTGAGGCAGGAGGATTGCTTGAGCCCAGGAGTTGGAGGCTGCAGTGAGCTATGATGATGCCACTGTGCTCCAGCCTGGGTGACAGAGCGAGACCCTGTCTTGAAAACAAAAAAAAAACAAAAAAGAGAATATAGTGCATATTTCTATGCAGAACATCCAAAGGGTTGTAACCCCTTTTTAACTTTGTGATATTTCATTCATTTAATTATTTAATGTTAACATTTTTATGATGGAGAATGTTAAATATACACCCAAGTAGAGAGAGTAGTGCAAAAACACCTATTTTCCACATCTTGGGGCATTGACAATTGTAAAAATTCTGACATTCTTATCTAATCTATCCACCTAATCCCAGTTCTTTTTTCCTAGAATGTTTAAAACCAAACACCAGATATTATAGCACTTGACTTGTAAGTACATGTGTATAGAAGTATTTACCTAATACACGCACGTACACACACCAGATAAAAATGTTTTTAAAAACACCATAACTATAGTACACTTAACATATCCAATACAATTAAAAATAATTTCTTAATTCCTTAATATGTTTAGTTTTTGGAAGTCATCACAAATTACCTTTTCCTATATAGTTTGCATAATCGGAATCTCAGGCGATCTACACCTTGCATTTGGCTGATGTGTGTCTCTAGCCCATTTTAATCTCTGCTCTTCTCCCAAATCCTTACTTTTCTTAATGTCTTCAAAAGCTCCTTGCAAGAATCTCAAGGAAGCCCTTAGTTCAGGGAGCATATTTTGCACTGCTGATATGCTGAATATCATCATTATTACACCTGCGGCCTTTTGTCTTTTTGTTCCTGTATCTGTTTGCTTTTATGCCAGCAAGTGGTTTCAGAACAATTGGAAATAAAACCCCATTTATTACCTTATTTATTTCCCAAACGCAGTCCGGTAGCCAACTTTCAAGTCACTGATGCTATTGACAAAGGAACTCATTGCAACAAATGAGCAAAATCAGTGGAGATTTCTTTCACGAGCTCACATGAGTTTCCCCATCTGCATCTGTGTTGCCAGTCTCCGTATTTGTTTCTTGTCTTGGCCTCCATTCTTCATTTGTTGTTGTTGGGTTTTGTTTTTTGTCGTTTCTTTGTAAATTTTCGTGACTCAACTTAATTTTTTTAGAGTAGTTTTAGGCTCACAGCGAAATTGAATGGGAAGTACAGCGAGTTCCCGCACCCCTCCCGGCCCCGCCACCCACACGGCCTCCCGCCGTCGGCTTCCCGGCAGAGTGGTCCCCGCTGACGGTCCGTGAACCTGCATCCACACAGGGCCGCCATCCACAGCCCATGGTGTGCGTCCGGGCTCACTCTAGGTGTGGCACGGCCTGTGGCTTTGAACACGTGGATAATGACGTGTCCGTGTGACATCATAGTACCACACAGAGCGGTGTCACTGCCCCCGGATCCTCCGCGCTCCACCCCTTCCTCCCTCCTTCCCTCAGCCCCAGGGAAACGCGGATCTCTTTGCCATCTCCGTAGTTTTGCCTTTTCCAGAATGTCAGATACTTGGGATCTACAGTACGTGGCCCTTTCAAAGGCTCTTTCACTTGACAATATGCATTTAAGTTTCCTCTGTGCTTTTCGTGGCTTAATAGGTTTTTTTTTCCTTTGGTTGCTGAATATTCCATTGTCTAGAGGTACCTGTCCCCACAGTTACCTACCCATTCATCGACTGAAGGACGTCTGTGCTGTGTCCCAGCTTTAGCAATTATGAATAAAGCCGCTACAAGCGTCTCCGTGTGCAGAATTTTATATAGACGTAGGCTTTCAGCTCCTTTGAGTGAACACCAGGGAATGATTATTGGGTCACACGGTAAGTGTACGTTTAGCTTTGTTAAGAAGCCACCAACCTGTCTTCCAAGTGACTGTGCCATCCTTCCTCCCGACCGGCCGTGAGCGAGAGTTCCTGTTACTCCACGTTGTCACTAGTATTTGACGTCGTCAGCGTTCTGGATTTTGGCTGTTCTGATAGGTGCGTAGCGGAATCTCATTGCTGTTCTAATTTTCAATTCCCTGATGACTTACGCTGTAGCGCAGCAGTTCCCAAGCTTGTTGGCACCAGGGACCAGTTTCATGGAAGACGATTTTTCCATGGGGGTGGAAGGCGGAGCTGAGGCAGTGACGTGAGTGACGGGGAGCGTGGTAAATACAGGTGAAGCTTCGCTCACCTCCTGCCGTGCGGCCCGGTTCCTAGTAGGCCACAGACTGGTGCCGGTCCGCAGCCTGGGGGTTGGGGGCTGCACCTGTACAGCATCTCTTCCTGTGCTAATTTGCCACCTGGGTATCACCTTTGGTGAAGTGTCTGTCCAGGTTTTTGCCCATGTTTGATTATTTTTTGAATGTTTCTTATTGCTGAATTCTAAGAGTTTTTCTGTATTTTGCAAATATTTTCTTCCTCTTCTTGCCTTGTCTTTTTATTTTCTTAACAGTGTCTTTCACAGAGAAGATTTTTATTTTAATTTTAATGAATTCCAACTTATCATTTCTTAAATGGGTCATGGCTTTGTCATTGTATCTAAAAAGTCATCCCCAAATCCAAGGTCAACTAGGTTTTCTCTGATGTTTTCTTTCAGGACTTTTATAGTTTTGTGTTCTACATTTAATTCCACAATTCATTTTGAGTAAATTTTTGTGACGAGTATAACATCTGTGTCCAGATTCATTTTTTTTTTGCATGTGCCTGTCCAGTTGTTTGAGCACAGTTTGTTGAAAAGACTGTGCGTTGAATGACCTTTGCTCCTTGTCAAGGATCTCTTGACCATGTCCACGTGGGTCTGTTACTGGGCTCTCTATTCTGTTTCATTGATCATTGTGTCAGCACCAGGCTGTATTGATGACAATAGCATTATAACATTCTGCATTCTTTGTAGCATGTCAGAATCTATGTCATGCTATAGTTTCACCCACAACTTTCAAAACGTAATTTTTTTTACATTGAAGAGGAAAGATAAATTCAGAGTAACCTAGAGAAATCTTGCAGGAATGCCACTAAATTTCAATTCCCTAGGAAATGTGGAATTTGTGTATTTTTCCCAAGCGCCTTTTTTCCCCAATATTTCATTGTGCAAATACTAATAATTTAACATACATAGTTGCTAATATTTATTAAACACATGCATTGTAACAAAGTTTTACACGTATTATAAAAAAGTACTTTTTACAGTTCTTAGCAGGAATTATATTAAGAAACTGAGACACACAGGTCCAGAACTTTGCCTACGATCACATGGCAGATTTGAGGTCTAAAATCTGAATGTGAAGCACGTCTGTATAGTACATTATCCCTCCTTTATAAATATCACCAATGATTAAATTTCCTACCGGCATTTATAAGACTTAGCACATTTAAAATTGGTGCTTTCCACCTTTATTCTATTCCATTTAAAAATAAGAGAGACAATATTTGTAATTTTGAATACGATTACACTATTGTGTCTATTCACTTATTCATAAAACAGCTATGTATTGTGTCCAACTTATGCCCAGCACTCTTACGTGTTTTTATTGCGTCTAAATATCAGGTGTTGCAACTGCTTCAAAACAGATAGGCAGACCGAGTGCCCGATGGCTCCAGCATACCGAACTCCCTACTAAACAGGTAGAAGCAGAGTCAGTGGGAGAAGAAATCCACTTGGGCTATACTAAAAATGTGTAGGGAGAGAAGATAAAAGGGAGAAGCCTTAAAATCCAGATAAGCAAAAGGGGATGGTGGAGAAGGAAGAAAAGGATGAGCAGAATGTGCAGAGGGGCGTCTGCTCCGCGCTCGGTTGGCTCCCGTCCCCACGTGGTGGAGACGGACCTGCTCCCATCTGGGTGGAAAACACGTATGGGCCCAGAGAGCAGAACTGTCTTTTTCTCCCTTAAGAGTCTCAAGTGGAGCAAAGATCGAGTGTCTTTACAGGCTGGACTTGGCCATTACTCAAAGCCCTGCCGTTTTCAAGACAGTCGAGTGTTTCCAAAGGCCACCAGCCGGTTAAGTGGAGCGGCGGGGATTAGCCCCAGCATGAGGCTTTCGCCACAAACGAGCAAGGACAAGGTGCTCAGTGCCCGCTGACGTCTTCAAAGGGACACCTCAGAGAGCAGTTTATTGAAACTGGAAGAAAAAAATAGCCTTTAAAAGGTGAATATCCGGAGGAAAAGTAGAGAAAATAAAAACGGAGATGGATGCCTTTTGTAAATAGATCTCCTTGTTTTGTCATTTTCTTGCTAATGGCTCTCCTTTCATAATTTATTTGAAAGGCAAGTTTCACAACCTACAATTAGAAACGCAGAGTTGAATGTCCTTTTAAAAAGATGCGGTTTCCCTGTCCCACCACGTGCTGTGATAGAATAGGAAGGGTCTTTCCCAACCTGTCAAGAGGGTGCAGGTGTTTCCTTCACCCAGCACACATGGGGTAACTGTTGTCTTCATTGTTTTGTTTTGTTCCGGTGCAAGTGCTAAGCTGACCTTACCAACAAGAGGTCTAAGGTGGAACTGCCCTGGGCAAACCAGGATACGAGGTCACCTGTCTATGAGCTGCAAAGAGGTGCTTTCAAAGGTAAATTCACAAATAAGGGGTGTGGAGCTCACTGTCTGGGGGATGGACATGCTTGTAGCTCTGGCTTGGGCCGTGCAAAGGCAATATATGCAACCAAAATGTTTGCGCCCCCATTATATTCTGAAATTTAAAAATAAAAATAAAAAATAAATAAAAAGAAGAAAGGTACTGCTTTTGAAAAAAAAATAAGGGGAGCTTGCTTAAGTCATGCTCACGTCGATGCGTTTAAATTAGTACAGGCTACCGCATTTTATCAGATACACGTTGGATATTTTGTATCCGACACTGTCACGTCCCATAATTCTCTCACACCCAGCCCCAGCCACACTGGCCGATGCTTCTCTTCCCACTGCCCTTGTGCATTTGAGTGAGCGTCTTCTACATGGGTTTGGGAAGGACGCTCCCTCTCAAAATTTCTGGCTGCATCAGTGCAGGAGAGGCGAATTCCACCTCCACCTTCTTAGGGTGCAAGTTTTAAATTAACGTAAGACTAACAGGGGAAAAGCATACAGAAGTGTTTAATATGAGCTTTACGTGGCCTGGGAGCCCTTCCAAGGAAATGAAGACCCAAAGACGCAGTTGGAAGCATCCTCATGTGCTGAGTTGGACCAGTGACAGCGAGCCGTGAGATGCGATGCGGCCGAGGGGTGTGGGTGAGGATGCAGCAGGCAGAGAAGAGAGGAGGGGATAAGGTCAGCTTAACAAGGTTTGCGAGCACAGATTTCCCTCGGCTTCAATTTTCTCTCCTTCGTGGTAAGAACGTTGCTTTTCTTTTGGTAGAGGGAGGGTGTCTTTCACATGGAAGTTTTATCTCCTGCTTTTAAGAAACAGAATGAAGTTCAGAGTGCTCTTTTTGCAACTGCTATTTTTTTAAGTGCCTTTAATTCAAAATAAGCCAGAGCAGCACATTTTGGGGTGGCATGTTCTTAACTCCCTCACCAGCAAATAAATAGAAGAAGCAAAGCCAGAAGCAGACCTTACGGCTGATGTAGCCTCACCTCCCTGTTTTGCAAAGGGGAATACAAGCTTAGAGACTGGCGGCCCTTCCCTAAAGTCACAGGGGTAGGTACGAACAACAGATCTTTTGACGGCGCCTCTCCTGGCCTGATTTCCGCTGTGCTGCCGTTCTCTGCGAAGCCCGTAATTCAAGTGGATGAACCACACTCTGATTTTACAGCAGTGAGCTCAAGCTTAATTTCAAATGATAACGTGAGGATGTGTAGTGAAGATTCAAGGAATTTCTACAGTGGAAAAGACAGTTGGAGTGCTGATTTGTTAAACTTGACTTAGTGGATACAGTTAGCCTTGAGGCGACTTTGTTTTGTGGCCACTATTTTTGGTATAAAACAAGACCAATGGCTTCACTTTTGCAACTTGGGATCAGATTTTATCAATTTAAATGTCCCTGGAATGATGACGTCAAAATACTGAATCCCAAAGTCCTCCCACACATTTTACATAATAAGCCTAGGAAATTGATTTATAATAAAGAGATCTCTTATGTCTGCTTGAAAAAGTGGGCTTGGATTATGGTGAACCTTCTACGTGGAGCTCTCCCGAGACTAAAAATGTGGGTTTCAGAATTAACGTGCTTAGCACACTTTATTCCAGAGGTCATTTCATAGTCAATTTTGGCCAGGTTCTTCTCCACGTTGCTACAAATTTCAAATAGAGAATTTAGAACTGCAATAAAATACATAAGAATTATTAATGTAATAAACATCCTGATGGAAATACTAGAGTTTGGAATATGATCTATAGCATTCAGAATGAGGTTGAGTAATATTCTGCTGCAATAATACCATAAATCTATTTTACTTCCCATATCAGTATCTGTGATTGGATTCGACAGTGATCAATACAGGAGGAGGATGGTGCAATTTGTTTTTAGATGGCACATGAAAAAGGTAGAACTTACGTTCATCATTTGACAAGCAAGGAAAAAATTTAAAATCTACATCTAAATAAGAATGTTAAGTACTAAAGGGTCATTCTAATGAAAAAATATATATATATTTTAAGTTGTTTATTCTTCATGTTTAAAGCAAACCATCCATAAATTAAAGTAGAAAGACTTTGTCCAATTAAATTATTAATTGGAATGTGTTCTCATGCCTTAGGTCATGTTTTTCCTCACCTGAAACAAAAGCTTTACATTCTTCCAAATTTTCTATAACTTACTATTCTAATAGTCATTTTTAATCAGTAAATAACATCAAATAAAAATGCATAAACTGCTAGCTTGAAATTCATGAAAATTCTTTACATCTTAAAAAGATTGAAAAAGCATTTTGGTATCAAGCCAAAGCAAAGCAGATGCGATTTAACTGGAGAAACCTAAAATTTTACATCTGAAGACCTCGGTTTGACTCCAGCCCCCTAGTTGTAGGAGCTTTGGTAAATCATTGAGCCTCTATTTTTCTCATGTGGAAAAGAGATGACAACCCCACAAGATAATTATAGGTATTAAATTAACAGAGTAGGCAAATATTTTTAGTGGAAGACCTGGTGCAAAAATGATATTCAAAAAAAGTGCTTTAAAAATATTT
The DNA here is from genome assembly GCA_004363605.1 of Indri indri. Lineage (NCBI taxonomy): Eukaryota > Metazoa > Chordata > Mammalia > Primates > Indriidae > Indri > Indri indri. The sequence continues at coordinate 19,526 of RJWJ010018453.1, read as the reverse complement.
CATTTTTCTTTTGACTCAAAATGATCCTTCAGCACTGTGCAAAAATGCCCACCAAGTTAAAAGAGTGCCGACAGGCACGTATGAACACTGCTGCCAAAACGGGTGTGTTATAATTCTGAATCCCCTTGAGGCAGAGAGTTTCACATCAGTACGTGTAATTGCTTTAGAAAACAAGTGACAAAGACGCCATGCTCACTTGTGATTTTTGTGAAGGAATAAATAAGAGAACAAAACGAAAGAACTCTGTCTTTGCTGATCCACCCTCTTCTGCATCCATAGGAGAGTCTCGCAGACCGCTGTCGTTAAATATTTACAGAACGCTTTGAAGACAGGTGACACCCAGTGGAGACTGTTAGTTGGTTTACCGAGCCAGCTTTTCTGTTTCTCATGTTCATTCCCCTCTTCCTTTTTCCTATACAAAGAGCTGTTTTGGGAGAGGATATCTGATAATGGAAGAAACAAGGGTCAAAGGGATAAAACAAGGTTGTTCCAAGTTAGAGAATTTCATTGAAATACTGAGTTTTATATCATTTGCTAGTTTAAAAATTGCACGTATGTTCTGCATAGAAGTTTGTATTTCAGTTTTGCAAAGTTACAGACTTTCCAGAACAAAACAGGTGAACTTTCCCAGCTCCGGCTGAAAAACCCTAAATGCTAGAATTCCTTCTGTGCCAGCAGCTAGAGGTCCTGCTTAAAAGAGTGATTCTAAACCAAGGTGGCCAGTCAATTTTATGCTTACTGCAATCAGAGGCATCTCCAAACCCTTCCTTCCAGTGTTGGCTCCCTGAGGCCGGTCACCTGGGGACGCTGCAGCATTGTGTGTGTGTGTGTGTGTGTGTGTGTGTGTGTGTGTGTGCGTGCGCGCGTGCGCGCGCTCTCCTGGTGTTGTCTCTGGTGCGTAGATCTGTGCTCTGACTCAGCCTGTCCCGAGCAGCCTGTGTTATAGGATCATGGGCAGATTTCCTTCCCTTGCAATGGGGAGGGTTTGTTGGACTTGGTATGTTCTCTTGTATAGGAGGTAAATAATTGTGTATTTATTCAAGAATTGCTTCTAAATAGCTCTATTTGGTTATTAAGTCATTTTGTTACATGAATCATTAGTTTGAACAGTAACTTCTGGGAGAGAAATACTCGTTGCACACTATTAATCTTATACTTTTACGGACACTTTTATTATATTTATATGAAGCTTATATACCTGTTTCAATTATCTGATGGTTGATAGAAATGTACACTCACCTTTAGGATATTAAGTATAATTATTGCAGTTTGCCCACGTGTGTTTGTGTGTGAGTGTGTGTGTGTGTGTGTGTGTATGCATGTGTGTGTGTGTGTGCTGACCACCCACAGGCTCAGGTCAGCCTTTTCAGGAAGGAGGTTCCCTACATCACCCCTGATTTTGCAGGTCTGGGAGGGCAGACCTACTGCTAGTGTGTGTGTAAGATCAACATGCTTCTGAGATACGAAAGGTTTTCAGGCATGTATTGAAATTCAATACAATATAAAATGAAATAATTTTTACCTGACTAATGTTAGCATTTATCAGGTGCCTCTGATGTGCTAAGCATGGCACCTGGGGTTCAGGTTATCATCTCCTGTTGTGACATCTGTTCTGCCAGGCAGGCCTGCCTCTCGGCTTTTCAGGAAGGAGCACTTAGCTTAAGGAACTAGCCCTGGGCCACCAGCTGGTAAGTGGTCAGGGCCAGGGACCAAGCTACACCACTGTGACCCATGGCTGATGTTTAGGGACAAAAGCGGAAAAGAGCATAAAATTGAGCAAAAGAAAATAAACTAATTATCCCAGGTATAGCTAAGGCAAAGAAGAAAACAAAGTGTGTGATCTTGTGAAGGTCCGAAAACAAGCATTTAAAGTCATCCATAGAAATAAATGTTTTTCTGGAACTTAAACCTAGTTTACTTCCTGGTGTCTTAAGATATATCAGAAAATATATGTATTTAATTAAGAGATGCAGGTGTTAATCAAATGATTACTTCTTATGCCTGTGTTTGTCATAAATGACAAGATACCACGGCCAAAACGGTGAACTCTCACTGTGTCCTCCAACAGGGAGGACGGCGGGCCCGAGGCTGAGACAGTGACGCTGTATGATTTACTTGCGGATGACCGCACGGTGCTGAGAGAGAACTCGAGGGAGCAGGAATAACGAAGGGTAGCCTCAGACAGACGATACGTCTTCACCAAGTGGAAGTATCACTGTCTTAGGCAGCTCTGGCTTCCACAACAAAATGGTTTTGTGGACTCAAATTCAACATTCATGTTATGCAGAAAGCTGGCTGATTGGATGTAAGTTAAAAATAACTCACAATATAAATACTTTATGTATAAGTTGCCAGTGCCCCTTAGGTCAAACAAGCTGAGTTATTCAAGTTAAAATTAACTTTCGAACCAAGTATGTACGTACTAAGGGAACAGGCTCTCTGTGAAATATCGAAGATGAAAATGCTTTCTCTCATGAAGTGTGCGTGAGCATCACGACCCTGCGGGTCGTCACGCAGGTTCTCCCCTGTCCCAGGGCCAAGGCCAAGTTGTGCCGGAGACCGAGGGGAGCAGACGCTATTTCTTCAGGTGTCTTCATCCCCGCATCCTTGCTAAGTAGTTGTCCTGGGCTGAATAATGAAATCGCAAGCCTTTTGCTCGGTGCCCGCCTGATTCTCGGTCCACCTGTTGTGCCGCATCGTGGAGGACAGGGAGTCGGGAATAGGAGGGTGAAGAACAGACGTCAGATGAGAGCGCACACGGAAATCTCTATTCTGGTTCACACACACGTGCGTACATGATCGCATGGCTGCCTTCTCCCACCTCGGCCTTTCCAGACAGTGGGGTCTGAATCCTGCTCGCCTCATAGCACAAGAGTCTCCTTTACCCTCTTAGCACTCTGCATTAATTAATTCATTAATTTATTATTAATTCAGTAAATGTTTATTGAATGTCTACAATATAGCCTATTGCCAAGTGCTCACTTTCTAGAGGGAAAGAAGAAATAAATGTTAAATAAGTAAGGCCTGGTGATGCTGTAACACAAGTAATTACAAGTAGGCCTGGGAATAAGGAGGGAAAAAAGCCCGGCTTCTCCTTGGGGTGGAGAGCTTGGGAAAGGCTTTTCGAGAATGAAAACCAGGGATTTGGGTCTGGAAGAAGGAGTGGGAGCTCTCTCTCTAGGTCTGTTTTGCTTGGTGGTGAATAAATGCGTAAGAACTAGGTCTTTCAGGAGAAGAGCCTGATTTATAGCCTTTTCCAGTGTGCACTGTTCAACTGTTCCTACCATGGACAGTTTCAAGCTGTCAGCCTGCCACGGCTGGACACAGGTTTGGGAAGAGACGACCAGGAACGCTGTCTTCTATCACATATCCTCCAGACAGATCCGTAGCAGTACATGGCCAAATGTAAAAACATAATTAGGAATTGATGAGATTTGAGTAGTTATTATCTTTGTTTTTAATAAATTGATTTATTTTTGTGTGTATAATCTAAATCTTTAGACTTGGCGTTGTCTAAGCCGGCTTACACACTGCTTGAATGTTGAACAGCTCTCACATTTTGGTGCAAGCTGAATTTTTCATACTCTTTCTGACATGCGGTAACCAGAATGTATGAGCATATTCTAAATGTTGACACACACTACAATTTAAAGGGGGCAAGATAATAATTTGTCCTTTGGGGCAAAAGCCATCAGGAGAACCATAGGATTCTCAGCCTATTTCTTGAGTTATGGTTTAGAGTCCTTTGGTTTAATATAATGTTTAGATTCTTAAAAATCTGATGAAGCAGATGATAAATCAAGCTCTTTTTTGTCAACGTCTACAAACTTACAATTGTAAGACCCCTGTTCTTAGAGAGATTTCACCCTAGATAGCAAGATTAGAAGATAATGAAGTAGTTGGCACCTGGTAAACCCCTAAAACTGCATCAACCCCTTTAAAATAATATACTTTCAAAGTAGTGAAAGAAGATGATTACCGTCTTCTTTTTCTTCAGGTTTCACCTAGCCTATTTTTTGTTTTGTTTTTAAATTTTTAGTTTCTTTTAATATTGCAAAACAATGCAACTAAAAACGTATGGTCATAAACCTTCATTGTGATTGACACCACAGGGAAAAGGGAGGGAATACAACCATTTCCACAAGTTAGAAACTTGGTCGAATATACACAAAATAAACATTTATGATTACAAATAAAACTCCAGAAGAGCTGGAATGCTCTTCGAATGACCCAGGCAGGAACGAATCATCTTGTGCAAATCAGCCGTGCCTCAGAGCACCCACCTGAGACGGTCAGAGGTGTGGTATAAAACACCACCCACAGGTTTTTAGACAAACTTGCGTGTCGTAGAGATTCGCAAAAGGGGCCACTGCAGCCGGTGGTCTCCCCTCCACACTCTCTTACTCTGTCGATCCACAGTTTAAAATCCGGTCCTCCGTGTGAATCAGTTTCTCTTTCCACATCCCGTCTTTCTCCATGCGTTACAAAAGAAAACAGTAATAATGCTTACTGTCACATCACATTAACTTGGATTTATTTATCAGCAAGTTGTCGTCCCCAACGAGAAGGGCTGGAGTTTTCAAAGACGTGAGAATAAAATGAGAGAGTGTGGAGGGCAGCGGGTGGCCGGACCGTTTGGGCCGACTTCGCATCTTAGCCCGTCCTGGGCTGATGGAGACACATTTCTTCTCTGTGAAGCACTGATACGAAGTTAGTAAAATATGTGACTATGTCAGTCTTTGCTCAGAAACAGTAACAAACCCCAGAACCTTACTATGCCTTAAAGAAAAATACTGCATATAAACAAAGGATGGTATAACAGAATTTTAAAGGGATTTGATTTATTCAATCTGATGCAATAAAAATCCTAAGAGAGTTTTAAAAACTGATTATTGCTGTCCATGATGGTGCCAGATATCTTTATACAACATGCATATCATGCCTTACACTTTACAAGAGCCTTCTTGCCCCAAATCGCTGGTCGCCACAGAGTTAGGGGCGCAGGCAGGCAGGCCAACAGTAAGTGCTGTTTCCATTTTATGGAGAAGATGGTGCAGCTCAGGGGTTTCAGATAAATTCATTTACCTGAGCATTAACGTATTCATTAACAAGTAATAACTGGATGCTATCTGTTTTTGTTACAGTTCTGATATCTGCAGATATAGACCCCTGATCTTGCAGAACTTACATTCTGGTGAGATGAGAGTTCCAATGAGCAAATACGCAATTTGCAGAGAGATAAAGAAGAGTGTAGGGATAGAGACAAAAAACAAGGGTGGATTTTTGGTACATTTCTGTTGGTCCCTCGCACAGTAAGATGGTCTTTGGGCAGAGACTGAAGACTGAGGAGCCAAGCTGGAGAAGGGCTTGGGTAGTTTTCTAATGAAGTTTAGCCACTGAAATTCTGTCTGATGGTTTATGATGCGTGGCCTTGATGATAAACTCTTGCCTATTTAATCTTCTCAGTAAGCCTTGTGGATAGTGTTAACAGTGTTAGAACACGCTCTTTGTTTTGAATGTCAATCTAAACCTCTCAGATATTTATATTCAGCACCCTGTGAGACATGGGCCAGCCCTGTGCAGCTTCTTGGTGTGAGAGAAATGAGACACAATGCTCCTGATTGTTGTGGGGTCCCAGAAATAACTTGGGGACGGATGGGGTAACACAAACCGGTGACAATCCGGATGTCTTACTCTACCCACTTTTCCCTCATGGGGAAAACTGATGCTCTCGATCCAACATCAACACACAATCCTCTTGGATCTTTTAGGGTTCTATGCATGATTAGGGCTGAGCTATCTAAGCTTCTTACCAATTTCCATCTTATCCAAAATATCACGGTTTGGGAAGAGAGTTGATTCAGGTGAGCGACATGGACCTGGAGCAGGAAACATATTCTATAAAGACGAAAGTTTCAACTTTAAGATAAAAACGTCAACTCACTCACCTGACCCATCTGTTGGTTAGAGGTTTAAGGTCAGATTGAGGAAAGTTTGATCAAAGCCTTTGTCCCTACGGCTGTCAAACTTATGTCTGAATCCCTCCTTCCTCTTGAATCCCACCCACAAGTCTTCCAGCTGCCCACAGACATCTTCCGCAGACGCAGAAGAGCCTCTTTATAAAGTGAATTTGTCATGCCCCAAATGGAAGGTACGACACCCACCTCTGACAGACGAGTTCTATTGTCCAAATTCCCTGTCGTCGGCAGCATCAGCCCCTCACCTCCTCCTCTGCCCACCTTCCTGGTCCTCCCCACCTGCGGTTCTGTTGGACTCTGGTTTTGCGCTTGTCTGCATTTTCCTGTATTACTGTTGCCAGGCAAAAAGAACGGAGTCTTGACATTCATATATGTAAGATACAGAGATGGGGTTGGGGGGAGAGAAAGCTTAAATAGTACAGATCATTTTAGACCACAGTGAAAATGAGAAGGAAAATACCAACCTCCCATTCTGAGTCTGCGCGTAATCGACCGTGTGTATTTCACTGAACTCACTGTTAATTCAGGGGTAATTTGGCTGCACACATCCCTTCCTTGATGAATCACCTTTGGACCCTCACTCTGTCGTGAAGACAATACATCACTGTGTTCCTCAGACGCCACTTCAAGCATGTGGCTCCCTGTTTAAACACGCCTACAGAACAGCTGTCTTTTAGTGTTTTCTACCACTTGAAATAAAAATCTCCCACTTGCTGGCATCAAGGCCCACGTGGCTCCTCTCTCCTGTAACAGCTGGACACACCGTCTCCATCTCCTCTGCTCTCCCCTCCCGTGGCCCGTCTTTGCTGTGGATGCGCTGTCTTATCCTGACTATGGTACAGATCCATGGGTCTTTCAAGACCTGTCTAATGGGTCTCTGGTTTTGTGGAACCTGCCACTGCCCCGGCCTCTGGTTTCTCCTCCTCGGGGCATCTCTGGCCTCAGCGGTGACAGGAGGCACAGGCACACCACGGTGCTAGCGATGTTGAGTGTGGCCCCCACCCCCGCCCCCCACCCCCAGCTTCACACCTCTCGGTCTTGTCTTCATGGCCTCAAGAAACCCCTCTGAGTCAGAAGTCGCCTTGTGTACACAAAAGTCTGTCCTAGAGTCTGAGCAAATGAATTCTAGATCTGGTCCAATCCTGGTGAATTAAAAAAAAATCTGCTCAACCAGAGCTTTGGTTTACAGATGAATTCTAACTCCTGTGTTTGCTTGGATGGTCCAACAGCAAGAAGAGCCAACACGTATGGATCTCTCGTCCTGTATCCCGGATGCTTTCAACCCCGTAGTGATCTCATGAGGTGGACATACCTATTGTACAGATGATGTAATCCAAAAGCAGAGGCAAGGAACATAGACAAGGTCCCACGGACAGCAAATAGCAAAGGATTCAAGCTTAGATAACCTGGCTCCGGAGCCCACATGCTAAACCACTCCCGTGTACTAGTCTCTTATCATACACAAAATAATGCAGGCGAAAGTGTTTTACAAACTACAGAATATCAGGCACGTACATCACTATTACATCCCATTGCTATCTTATACCCCGTGGCCCGATGCTGAGCATACAGACAGCCATGAATAAGGCTTGGCGATTGGAGGTGTGTGAGTTGCCTTTATTCTTAAAAGTTTGGTATTCCTGCAGTTCTTTTAGATTACGCGGTCAAGATATACTCTTCACTGGAACTTTCATTTTCATATTTTAGATTTTTATGGCATTATTTCCCTAAAGAAGTTGCAGGTTTAAAGTCCATCTGGGAATGTATTTTATGCCGTATGATTTCACTCCCTAGGTCTATTGCATGTGGGAAATTCAAGATATTTACTAACATTTTTCACAGGGGTGTTAATGGGATTAATATTATAGAGTCTGGAATCGGTTTAGGCTTATTTGCGAAGCCCATCTGCGAAGCTGTTGATAGAAACAGCATTATTTGCTTGCTGTCTGCTTTGTCACGTCGCCACCACTTTTCTCCTACGGTGGGAGATCCCAAAAAGAACAACTCGTGTTTTGATCTTTATGGCAAAGACCAAAAAATACACTATATATATTTAGGGTTATCCCAGGGATGGCTGATAAAGAGAATGACCGATTGACCTTGGCTAACTGGACGCTTCTGCTTGTGTGTTTCAGAGATTTGAAAACTAAACGGTCTTTCTCATAATGATAAAATGATTTCAAACACTGGGACAGTTGCCTGTGTCTAAGTGAAAAATTGCATCAGGGCAGTGGGTAGTTAACTAGATCAGAGAGCCCAAAATCAAAATTAGCTTCTTTGTAATGATAACTATATAATTTATCAACAAGGTGATCATCTCTGCAATTTAGTAGTTTTTATTATCAATTTCTCAACAAGCTTTAGGAATAAATGTAATAATCTCACTTTGCTGGGCCTCCCTGCTGTGTAATAGCATACAATTTTGCTTTGTAAGAATAATTTCCTGGATCTGTAACAAGTTATATTTTAAGGATTTATGTACTATTTATGTAAATTGTTCTGAAATAATTAGATTAACATTTAGATAATCAGAACAAATTTCCAATAGATACAGCAGCTCCATGTTAAATTAGATGATAATGCTCTAAAGACCTACAAGTATTTTAGGAGAATGTGCTATTAATATCTGGTCATTTTTATATGAAAGGTACACTTTTTTATGCATTATGAGGTAGGACGGAAGCGGAATTATTAATTGAAAGAACAAAACAAGAGGCATTCAAAATAATCCCCTGGAATTAGGAGGAAATTCTTAGTGTTATAGATAATAATTCAAATGAATTTTTGAAAAGTTTAAATTAAAAAAGTATAATGAATGCATGGTCATTAAAACATTACTAAAATTACTTTTAAGATTGGAGGGGTATGAAAATAGAGAATATAATCCTTGTTAAAGACATTTATGTAAACCTGAGTAGTCCTTGAAGTAAAAGCATATGCAAGATCAATTGTTTATACATGTATTTCTTTTCATTGAGAAAGAAAAAAATATTTTCTGCTTCAATACATATTTCACATACTTATCTTTTATTTTTCATTAAATGAGTGTCATATCTGAACTATCTTTACATAGAAATATCTTCTGGTGTTGCATTCTATGAGAGATGACCTACTGAAGTTTTTGAATTATCTTTATTTTTAAAATAATATTAGTTTGGTGCAAAAGTAATTGCGGTTTAGTGCTGTTGAAATTTGCCATTTGGTACTGGAATACATTCTTTCATTCTTACCCCCCCATCCCCCTAATCCCCGGAGAGTATTCCTGCCATGTGATCACCCTAGTGTTCATCAGTTAGTACCAATTTGATGGCGTTAGTTTTCTTTGTTTTTGTTTGAATGTCTGTCTAAATTCTAGCTGATCAGCGTGCTACGTCATCATCCCAGGTTATTTGTCCTATCAGCGTCTGTTAAATAGTGTTGTTCTTGTCTCATCAAGAGAATTTGTTACAATAACCAAAAAGCAGAATAGGAAAGCTTTGTCTAAGGAGTTTGAAACCCATCTGGCTCTCTCTTGCCTGGGGCCTCTCTCCCGGCCAGCTCCTGCTCTGCCCTGTCAGTTAACCCCGGGAGTTCCCACTTTCCTAAACCTGGGGCTCCCACCCCTCTGCTCCCTGCTGCTCCCTCGCCCAGCTCTGTACCCAGGCAAAGCCCTTCTGACTTCCTGCCTAAATCCCCTCGCGATTTTCACCATGTACTTACTTACCCCCGCGCCCGGTGATGTGCAGTAAGACCTCAAATTTTTGTTAGTAAATTGCTGTGGGGCGTTGGGTGGCTGGAAATATCCTCAAAATATCACTCACCCCAAAGTTTCCAAAGCCCACTATTTAAAGTTTATTTCTTTGAGGTTTAAAAATGTTTCCGTCCTTCTTAGAGCTCAATATATATTTTAAATGAATAAATGAATTTTGCAAAGCATTCATGGAACCCCCCCCTTTTAACAAGAACATGCTATTTTATATCACAGTGAGCCAGACCCATTAAATTAAAATTTCTTCCACCTAGTAGGATACATTAGTCAAAATATTTTAAGATGCCATGAATAGATTTAGTGTATCTTCATGGTGGCTTTTAAGAATATAGTGCTGTCATGGAAGGAGCATTTTGCTTCGGGCATTTCATTTTTAATTCAACTCTGATTTTTTTACATATATTTATTTGAACTTTTAAGGAAACTTTTCAGAGAAGCTATTGAATGTCCATTTGTATAGACCAAGGAAGTTTTTATGTGTTTTATGGTATAGACATAGAAAAGAAGATAATATTTATGGTCATTATCCTATTCAGCTGATGTATTACTGTTATTGTCATTACCTAACATGGTTCTTACAGAGAATTATAAGTTTGGACAATTTCCAGTATACTCTTTGTGTTGTAGAATGCCAAGTTTTTGCCCCAACTGGAAAGGTGAGTAGCTAAGGCGTGAGTTCGGGGATGGAGGGGAGGGATCTGGGCCATGCCTGTATCATTTCCAAATAATAGCTTAGGTTTTATGCCAGTGAGTTATATTGTCTGGGGAGGATGAGGAAAATGATGAAGGAGAAAGGGCTGAGGAGGAAACTCTAGAGATTGTTGGTCTTTGTGAAGCAGACACAGGAACAGATGAAGAATAAAAGGAAAGAGACGAGATGCACAGAAAAATATGGGAAAGTCAAGGAAAGAGAGGAACAAAACAAGGGAATGTAGCAAGTGCCAAGTTCCAGAAAGATCAATCACATAACAGTTGACAGGAGGCGGGCGGATTTGGCAACAGTGAGAAAAAGGCAAATTGAAATACTGAGCCAAAATAATATTTTTCTTTCTGAAACCCCTCCTGGGCACTCTTCAGTGTTCTTTTTAGCCTCTTTGCTTGACGTTGCAAACTTCCTTTCTCTGTTCACGGGTGCATTTATGTTGTATCCCATTTTCTCGGGACTCGACTTAATTTCAAGCCGGTAGGACCCAATTTAAGATGCATGATTTCCAAAATAATATTGAAGATAATATCCAATTTTCAGAAATGCCTCACTTTTTGTTTATTTTTTTAAAAAAATTATCAAAAGTAAAGTATTTAAATAGTTCCCTAGTCTCTGAATGTGCTGTTGTTTAATGGCTGTACATGAGAATGGTTAGCCTTCTGTAGAGCTGTCCTGGGTATACGTGGGGTTGCCATTTATGGTCAGTTTTAATGTGACCATCGTGAGCCAGAGTGTCAGAGAGAAAAAGTAACCAAACTGCAGTAGGACCTCCATGTGCTATAATCTGTCAGCCCTTCGGCCAGTTTACGAGTAAGTAAACAGTCAGCTTAGAGCACGTGTTTGTGCTGCCAAAATGAAAAGTTGAAGTCATGCAGGGAACACTGACACACACTCAACAACGGTGCAGCAACAGCAGAAACTTGGTGCTGTGATTATTTGACCTACTTAAACTCGTTTTCCCTTCTCTAACTGGTTAAATATCCCAAGGCGTAATGAAACAACATACCCACATACCCACGGGAGGATCTTCCTGCAGGAATTGCATTTACTTCTTTATTTGCCAAATGCTAGGGCCAGAGTGTCTGTTTTCGTAAAATCACATCTTCATGAAGTTTTTATAAAAGCCTAAAGGCATTTCTTTTTTTCTCATTAGGACACAAACAACTTACGATGTTGTTCTAGCCTATGGCAGAGATTCAGGCTTATTTTGCTACCATTACTTCTTTTTTCTTTTAATAGGAAGATTCATTTATTTATTTACTATATACGGAGTCAACATTTTTTATGTAAGAATAAAACCAACCAACAAACAAAAACCGCACAACCCTAGTTTGCCAGCAGATGATGTTAGGACAGGAAGAAAAGGAAGAAGAATAAAAATTTAAACCTTTAAGTATTTTATCCAAAAGCAATCACAGCAGTCTTAGCGCCAATCTGAGAAGTGTCCTCCAGTTTTGAGCTAGCTTCCTCTTTCTAAATGGTTTTCGTTCACGGTGGGAGGTTAGACACGGAAGAAATCCTCTTATCACTGCCTGGCAGCTACGCCCGTCTGGCCAGCTGACCTCCGCAGCCCAGGAGCACTGACATTTACAAGTGCCTTGAACATACGTGGTCCTTCTCAGTCCGTAGCTGATGCACAGCTGTGTCCCCTTTCCAAAATAATCTTCTGTCTGCTCTTTACCTGGATAATAACAACATATTCACTTTAAAAATTATTTTTAATTGATGAATAAAATTATGTATCTTTATATTGCACAACATGATATCTTGACACATGTACACATTGTCACGAGGCTAAGTCGAGGTAATTTACAGATGCATCACCTCACACCCTTTTCATTTCTTATAATGAGAACACTTGAAATTTCTTAATGAATTCCAAGAATACCATACATTGCTATTAACTGTAGGCAACATGTTGTACCATAGATCTCTTGAACTTGTTTCTCCTGTGTCACTGAAATTTCATATCCTTTGACCAACATCTCCCCAGCCCCTGGCAACCACCATTCTACTCTGCTTCTATAAGTTTCCTACTGGACGTTCCACATGTAAATGGAATCACGCAATATTGCGTCTTTCTGTGCCGGATTATTTCACTTAAGTTATTATCCTCCAGGTTCATCCATGTTGCTGCAAATGACAGTTTCCTTTTTTTTTTAAAGGCTGAATAGTTTTCCATTATGAATATACCATATATAGGTTGAGTATTCCTAACCTAAAATTCCAAAATCAAAAATGCTCCCAAATCCAAAACTTTTTGAGCACTGTCATGACACTCAAAGGAAATAATATTTCAGATTTTTGGATTATTGATGCCCACCTGGTAAGCATGATGCAAATATTCCAAAAATCTGAAAAAATTTCAGCCTGACACTAAATATTTATCTTTTTAAACTCTGCTATAAGATATTACATCATTTAACAAATTTTTATATTTCCGTTAAACCTAAATATTGGCGAACAGGGTCATTTTAAATCAGTGCACACAAACTACGGTTGACAGACGTCTCAGTCAGACCGAAGGCAAACGCTGAAGCGGTGTCAAGAGGAAGGGGTGGTAGCATTGTTTCCTGAAAACGCCCTCCACTCTAACAGAAAAGAGACATTATTACAGGGATTTCTGCCTAACTAGATGTTATGGACGTGGCTCCTCCAAAGCAGTGACGTGTGCTTTTCACATCAGCGATCCAAGTTCAACTCATATTATGTACGTGACAACAGCAGGCTGTCATGGGTGAAATGAAACTCATCAGTTTCAGACACAAGAGCCAGTGCTGATTGTTAACACTGCGACTGCCCGGGTGAAGACTGTCCTTTCTGGGGGTGAGGATGAAAATTAATATATGATTTAACTATCAGATGCATGTGGGTCATCAAACTTGTGTTACTACTTAGGCATGAGTCACGTTGGGGACCCTGGCATAACCGCAGTAGGATGTGGCTCGGCTTTCACTGGAGTCCTTATTCATTAAGGGAAGCTTCTACAATTGCTGCCAGTGGGTTGCTGAAAACTGGCGCTTAGCAAGCTGCATGGTCTAAAGGACCAATCTAGAGTCACCATTACCTCCATCTTTTCAAACATTCCCTAACTTACCCACTTGGCATTATTTACATGAGACAACATACAGATAAGAAAACTCTAGAAATAGACGATTTTTTAAAATTCATATATTGAAAAAAATACATTAATTTTGAAAAATATGACTTTATAGTGTTTTCAATTGACAAAGTATATGCACAGAGAAGAAAAGCTTAACATTGATGAATGAGTGTTAATTGAGTGCTATTTTCTAACAGAAAGCATTTGTAAGTGCCTTTTATTGGGTTTTAATATAATTTGAGTGTTATTAATAGCATGTGCCAAGAGTGCTAATTATGCTTTCAAGTAGTTACAAAAAGGGGAAGCTTCAGTCTTCAGTGATGTTCATTTATTCGTTCAACAAATATTTATGGGGTGCCAACCGTGTGCTGGCACAGTTCTCGGTTCTGGGAATACAGCAGAGAACAAAAGAAAGTCTTTGTACTCAGGAACTTTGTGTTCCAGCTTGTCAGGGAAGGCGACAGAAACAAGTCAACATACATTAATGGTAGATCAGATGTAGAATATCAGTGGAAGAGGCAGGGAGTGCCAGGATCGGAGGGGTCACACTACTGTCCTCTGTATACTGGTCAGTAAAGATCTCATTAATTCCATGACATTGGAGGAAAGATTTGGAAAAAGTTAGGGGCCAGCTGTGCAGGTTACGTGGAGGAAGAGTGTTCCAGAAAGAGGGGTTAGAAAGTGCAAAGTCCCTGATGCATCATGTGCTTGGTGAGTTCCAGGTAATCATGGAGGGTGATGGCTCAAGCCTCTTGAACGACAGGGAAACAGAAGACAGAGCTGATTTGTGTGGTGGGGCGAGGACCCAATCGTGTCTGGGCTTAAGAATGGATGTGAGGATTCTGGCTTTACTCGGGATGATCCAGGTATCCTCTGGAGCACTCAGAACAAAAGATGACGTGACTGTCCTGTCTTTGAAGGATCACATCAGCTGTGTAGAGAGAACACTGTTGGGAACAGGAAAGTTAAAAGCAGAAAGACCAGCAAGGCAGCTATTTCTATAACGAAGACAAGATAATGACGGCGTGGAGTGTGGTAGCAGATGGGGCGAAACGGCCACTGTGTGTGCACATATTGAAAGTGGAACTGCTAAATAGGATCTTCTGATGGGTAGAGCGGTAGGATGAAAGGAGACAAAGTTTACTGCAAGGTTTTCGGTTGAAGCAAGGAAGGACAGAGCTGTTCGCGATAAGGAAATACGGAGGTGACGCGTGCTCGCAGGTGGGGTGGAGAGAGCGGAAGGTGAGAAGGCTGTAAGATGTTCACCGAGGGATGTCGCGTGGTCAGTGGGTGTTGCAAGTGCAGGGGAGATGTCGAGACTGAAGACGGTATGAATGTCTTTGAACCCACGAGAAGGGAGCAATAGTGAGACACCCTCTACCGAAAACTCGCATTTATGCATCAGAAATGAGGGCGTGGTCTTCTAATTGAGCCTTTGCTTCCCTCTGTATTTGAAGTGGACACTGATGACTTACCCCTTTGGATTGTCTTGGTGGAGTGATGGTAGTTTGCTCTTCTATGTCCACAATCAGCATCTTAATCATTTATCGACAGGCATCATGTATATTTAGGATAGCTAACAGTGTACGGTCTTGAGAACAGAGTAGAATCAAAGAAAGGATCCCAGGCAGACAGTAAAGCCGTGAATGAGATAAGAATAATTTAGTCCCCAAGCATAGCCAATTCTTTGATAAACTTTCCTCCTCAGACCTTTGTTTGTTTGTTCTTTTTGCCATGCCATCATTTGTTTGAATTAAAGCATAGTAACCACTGGTAAAGAAAGGTATACTCACCTTATTAAGACAACTTCAGACTCATTTATCCTTTTTTAACCTCTCCTGACATTTAAGATTATTTCCTTAAAGTGAGAAAATGTAATATTAAGCTACATGTGCAATGCCAATGACTAAACCACCAGATTTTTATTTACATTTCAAAAGGAAACGGTTATTACCTTAATAGATGCATTTTTCCCTTATTTTCAAAGACAGTTCTTAATTCTTGAGTTAAAATAGATTTTATTGTGATTTCTTATTACAAAGCAATGCATGCATAGAAAAAAGTTGGAAAGTGAATATAAGAAAAAATATTTAATATATTTTGATATATTCTATATTTTAATATATTTAATGTATTGTATATTTTTACAACTCAAGTTTACAGTTAATTTCTGAGCATATAGCCTTGCCTTTTCTATGTAATCTTTACTTGATTTTCTCATCTTATATATTATGAATGTTTCTATATGTTGGTAAACATTCTTCAAAATGTTTTTTTCCTGGCTGAAGAGTTTTCAGTTGTGCAAGTATGCCTCAATTAATCTAATCTGTTTCCTCCTTTTAGGAATTTAGGCAATTTCCAGATTTTTCAATATCATATAAGAAATTGCAATAAGTATAATTATAGCTAGTTTGTTTAAAAATCCCTTTAATTATTTATGATAATTTTGATAATAGAATTTGTAAGTCAAGAGTTAAGGGAAAACGTATTTTGAAGCTTATAATATTCATATCCAAATTGCCCTTTATGCATATTTCAATATTGATTAGACAATGAAGTTCTTCTTTTAGAGTAACATCATTTTAGTGGGCGTGGTTCTTTGAGTATGTTTTATTTTTCTTAATTTTTCTTAAAAGAACCTAACTTTGTCTCCACAATCAGATTCCGGAAGCCTCCGTGCCCTTCACAGAGCCAAAGAAAGTTATCTCAAAATGCCATTGTCTGTCTCCCTAAGGTTTCCGCAAATGCAGAAGGCTTCCTTCCATCATGGACCCTCTGCTTCTCCACTCTGGCCACACAGCCTCCCCCATCAGCAGTGAATAACTGTCTCCCTCTGGTGGTTTGTGGAGTCTTTCTCCTTCCTCTGAGACCAGAAGACTCAGAGACACTCGGAGCTCAGCTTCTACAGCAATCTGGCTGAGCAAAGCCTTTTCCTCCATTAGGATGGGCCTTTGCTCGCTGTAACTGCTGAGAGAACACGTCTGTGTTCGTGTGTTACAGCTCCCGACACAGACGTCTTAGCACTCTCCGCATTGTCGGTCCAGGGAGGTTTAGGTTGGACTATGCATTGATTTTCTGCATAGCCCAGGACTACATGGAGTGAGAGTTCATGCTCGTGATCTGATATCATGTTAACGACCTGGTGGTAACATTCAGGTTTGTGCACAGCCTGGAGCAGGCTTCAGGACCGACATTTCACAACTCAAGATTGTTAACAAGGCGCTGGATTTTCTCAGGGCAGATGAAGAGCAGTGAGGAGAAAAGAAGAAACATAGACATGAGAGAACTTTTTTCCCCTCCCCTTTAAAGACCAAGCAATTAGCAAACCTGGATTTTCCAGGAAGCGTGTGGGCTCTTCTGATGGTTTATTCCGAGCACCTGTGTCTCCTTCCCTTTGTTTCTCTCACAGCCTGGAGATCTTTCCGACTCTGTTCTGACTTTCCACTTTTAGCCCTCCCACCGTCTCTGCATCCTCCCCCCACCTTCCTGCTAACAAGAGCAGAAAGCACTGAGGTGCAAGGAGCACACTGGCTTGTCTCTCTCCCTGCTGTCTCTGTTTCTGGTGGGGAGGCTGTACATGAAAGGCTCCAGGGCATGTCTGAGGTCTCTGCCTGTACGGTGTAGAGCCTGACATGAGACCAGGCCACCTGGCTCCAAAACCCATGCTGTCAGCAAAGTCGATCCCGACCTGTTGTTTAGACTCCCTGCGAGCAGTGGTTCTCGGATTTCAGCATGCACCTGAACAACGTGGAGAGTTTATTAAAGCACATATTTCTGGGCCTCCACCCCAGAGTTTCTGATTCAGTGGGTCTGGAGGCCTAGAATTTTGAAAATTTGCATTTCTAAAAAGTCCCCAAGTGACGGTGATGTTTCTGGTTTAGAATGGCTGCCGTGGAGCTCTACCTTAGAGACAGAAGTCGGAGGCTTTGACGCCGCGTGTTTCAAATGCTTGTTTCCAGTTCTTGAAACAACAGCGATGGATTCCTGCTATTCTCCTCTGTTAGGAATGTCCTGTCTACATTTCATTTAACCAAATACACGAATCCCTTTAGGTCTTGCTGATCCCCTGCCCAGATATAAAATCAAATGAAGCAAATTAATGTATTTAGTAACCACCATCATAAGTAGCATAATAACCTCGTGGTGGTTCGATCCCTCCCTTCCTGTCAGTTGCAGTTGGGTAGTCACTGACTCTAGGAGGGAACTGGAGAAGGCAAAGGAGGTGTTTCTGCTGAAAGCACCCAAGGAGTGTGCAGGTCTGTTCTCAGCTCAGAAACCTGATTCCTGCAGTTGTTCTGGTCTCTCTCTCTCCACCCTCCCCTCCCTCCTCTCACCCCACCTCTGTAGCTGCTGTAAGATCTGCTAATTGTCTTTGCTGTTCTGCTGTTTCCTGATGCTGTGGGTCCATCTTATTCATGCTGTTCATGTTCCCCGAGCTCCTGAACCTGGAACTCACCCTCGGTACCTTTGCATCTTGGATACAGCATCTTCCTGACTTTTAAATCGTCTTCTGAAACCTGATAAGCTACACACCTGACCTCCCTCTCCCACGCCCGCAACCTGCACATTGACAGTTTTTATTTTCTCCTCTGTTTTACATTCCGAATAATTTATTAACATCTATTTTTGAGTTTATTAAATCTACATCCTACCTTTCTTTTTTTTTCTTAATTACTATTACATTTTTTATATCTAGAAACTTACAGACTTTTTTAAAAAAGTGTTTATAGGTACTTATTCAATGTACTTTTTCGGTACACTGTTTCTGCTGAGCCCACACCTGAACTCTCTCGTGTCACTTTCTGTGAGCCTCTGACCCTCAGTCATGACGCTGTTGCTCTTGTTTGCTTTGGGGGAGGCTTTTCTTCTTCTAGGGTGAATTGATGTTCCTTGAAACTTTATTATTGGGGATACTTAGAGGCCTGAATGAAGGCTGTGTTCCCCCAGAGAGGATTGGTGTTTGCTTGGGCTCAGTACTCAGGAATATCCTTCGACTTCCATTGTCCAGGTTCTGTGAATTTGGGCTGTGAACCATGTGAAAGCTGACTTAGGGTGACAAATCCTTGGTGGTGATTTCTTCTTCCACACAGCACCAAGGTAGAAAATGGCAAGATTTTTTTTTCTTTATTTCTGAGCTATTTTTCCACAGTGGGTTTATCTCTTGTCAACTCTTTTACTGTGTATATGATCCTTTGGGGTCTCGTTTTTTAATACACATTTTAATGTATATCATTTTATATACATATTATATATTATGTCTAATATATATAATATATCTTGATCTCCGTATATATATATAAGTTTAGACTTTCCATTTGGGGTGGCTTGTCAATGGAAAAACTGAATTCTACCAATATATTTCAAGGGGCTTATCTTGAGCCAGTGTGAGCGACCACTGTCCAAAGAGCATCGTCTCAAGGGGGCCTGAGAAAGTGGTTCCGAGGTAGCCAGGTTGCAGTTTGGTTTTATACATTCATGGAGACAAAAATTACAGATAAAATCATAAATCGGCACATGGAAAGTATATATTGGTTTGGCCCAAAAAGGCAGGACATCTCGATGTGGGGGGCTTACAAGTCACAGGTGGGTTTCAGGGGCTCTTTAGTTGGCAGTTGGCTGAAAGAGTTAAGCTTCGTCTAAACCCTTGGAGTCAGTAGGTAGGAACGCTTGAGCAAGCTGGAAAGTGAGCCACATTAGACTGAGTTAATAAAAAAAAACTGATGAGATTTTGTGGTTTGTAAGGTGTGAGTCACCAGACCTCTTAGAAAGGAATTTGGGCAAGAGAAAAAGATGCAGAGCTCAGTCCTCAGGCTCTAGGCTTTACCTACTGTGTTCTATGTCCTTGAGGAGCTCTGTCAAAGGGGAAGTTTCCGGTGACCGTGGTTTGCAGATTCCAGGAGGGAGAAGCCTGACTCTCAGGATTGCAGCTCTCGCTTTATTTTTGTCAGGATCCATTTCGTGCTTGTGTTTCTTGCTTACCTGAACCTGAAT